>JANRGW010017862.1:0-14547 GCA_024733675.1 Psilopsiagon aymara
ACCCTGCAGCCTTCTCTTCAAGCTGAACAAGCCATGGGACCTCAGCTCGGCCCTTATGAAGTCTTATTCTCCAGGCCTTTCACGACCTTGGTCACCCTGCTCTGGACACGCTCTTTGATAGGTTTTACTTTACTATCATCAGATTAAACAGGAGGGGAGATAAATTTAAGAGAGGCATGGAGCTTGCTTGTTTTGGTGTCACGTGCCTGCTGAGACAACTCTTGCAAAACTAATGAGATTAATTCACAGCAAGGTACAACAGTAGCTTAGTAATTATCTTAAAAAGGCTTGCTACTTCTTTGGTGTGAATTTATAATGAAAGCATTTTGCCAACTCCCAGAGACAGGTAAACAACTTGTTTCCAATCTGATGAGCACTTAGGAGATGGCACCTCCTAGAATAAACAGATGAATAAGTTTTGTTTCCATGTATTAATCAAGCTAATGACAGTCATTTTGCATGCAGGATTTTCACTTCTGACACCATATAGTATGCTTGGTTCAGTTCTCTTGCCTAAACAGAAAGCAAGTAAGCAATTATCTAGAACAACTGTAATTCTTCAGGTTTTCAGTAGATTACCAACATGATATGGCATATGAACCTTTCCTGGCAAAGGCTCACAAAGCAAGTGAGAAAAGGCTGTGAAGTATATCTATAGGCAAGGTTCACTGAACAAACAATCCATTTTGCTTATCTTCTGCTCATTTTGTACCACCCCATCATCCTAATGAACTGCTTCCTGAGAATTCATCTATACTTCACAGTACTTAAGTTTCTAAGAGGACTGTGCTGTAACAACTGTGTCTTAAAATAAGATACATGAGCTTGAAAAGGAGTTCAGGTAAGAGATTCTTATGTTTGCTGTGTTCATTTTGAAAGTGACTTGCAATAGGACTTTGACTTTTTGAAGTTCACTTGTTATTGACAAGTTATTCATCTAAGAAATGATTAAAAATTATCACAGCTGGGCAGCATCATAGTGAGATTAATATGGGACATTTTTGCATTGTAAAATTCTGCATTTCAGAAATATATTCAGTCTTTTAAGAGTGCACATTGGAACGTGCAAGCTTTCTCCTCATTCCCTATTTCTTGATCTCTGGAAGCTGTGCTAATACTGCAACTGGTGAACATAATTGAACAGTAGGGAAAAAAAAGTCTATTTTGAGACTAGGACACTGGGAAAGGATTCGTTTTATCATTTATCAAATGATAAAATACTAAGACATGTATTTTGCTGCTTGTACAGCGATTTAAAATTAACACACAGCCTTCTATTTGCATAAAATTTAGGGAAAATAGGGAGACATACTTTAAGAAATGCATAATAGTGAATGCTTTTTGTATGCAAATTTACTGCACGGGTCTCTGTTAAAGTGAAGCGTGGCTTTAATTGGTTTCACAGTGGTGGAAATATCATTCAAATTAGGGTTTATACATGGTTCAGTTAGCTTTCAAGGAATATCCAGTCGACTCTGCAGCCATGTAATGAAAAGAGCCATGACCTCATCCATGCTTTGGGCCTTCTAATGTATTTTAAGGTATTTTAAGGTATTTTACACTGAGGTGAAGAGGTAGATTTTAATATCATAAAGGGTACTGACTTTTTCCTGTTGCGAAGCTGGAGAGGAGAGAGACCTTCTTCTGCAGGCAGTTTTTCCCTAGGGCCTGCATTATGGAAAGTGTTAACCTGGTTTCAATTTTGTAACAGAGGAAAAACAACCTATTTGTCTGCTTTGATCATCAGAACACTCAAATACAATAATGTAAAAAGAAAGGTGTATTTTAAAGTTATAATATCTTTACTTAGAGAATATAACCAAATTATCAGCTGAGTTGAACACATACTGTATTAGCATTTCTTTGTATTGAGATTTTCACAAATACTTTGCTTTAATAGAAAATGGTTGAACCCCCATGTAAACAGTGCAGTCACAAAACTTTCTCATTTTCTTGTTTCTGCAAATTTATTTTTAATCAGCTCCTGGAGATTTTTTAAATAGTGTGGTTTATATGCTTTACTTCTCATAGGACTGGGAAGGGGAGGGTTGTTTTGTTTTCAGTCTGCAAACACATCTGGAATGAGTAATAAATTCCAAACAGTGTCCTTCTAAAAAAATACTAATTTTAGGATTCAGTGATGCTGCCAACATAATTATGAGCCCAAGTTTTTCTGCATTAACCTAATCTTGCAGTATTTGACCTGTGAATAATGCACACAATTTTCTGAATGCTGTTTATTTGATTATATTTTAAATGCCAAGAAAAACTCTTCTATTAGCTTATATTGATCACCTCAATGTGCTCACATTTTACTGTCCTAAGGATTCTGTTCTTACTTGCTCCATTACTCTACAGTTGAACACTGCACTGAATAACAGCCTCGTTATCTAAAGTTTACTGCTGGATACAAAATCAGCAATAGCGGGAATACACTTCCAGCTATTCGTTTTGTCCTAGTTAGTAACAAATGCTAAGATAATGTGATGGAATACTACTAGTCAGTTTGCTGTTATATGTACTTTAAAATCAGATTTAATCTTAAAGGTGAGCTTCCTATAGCAGTTAACCTTCCTCAGTTTTAGAACTGAAATGTTACAGAGCAAGTTCAGTTAAAGACCCACTGCAACTGAGTCTATAAACTTTCAAACACTTGAAATAATTTTAAATGTATAAAAGCCGATTTTTTTTTCTATTAAGTGGCTCTGTTATATCTTCCTTTTCTTTTTGTGTCCTGCGAGTTAAAAAAGAGGAAAGTGTTACTCTCATGCCATAGTTTATTTCAGATCTGGAGTTTCTCTACACAGATTATCAAGCACCTTGATATTTCCATTGTTGTAGTGCAAGCCAAGTTATAAAAGGGAAAACGAAACACTGATAAACTATTTTGATAAAAAAATTAAAAGAATTCTATCTTCTTTACTTTTCTAAATGTACACCCTACTCTTTAAGGAGAGCATTCATATTTTTCCAGACTCATGTTTATAATAGAAGTCTTAAGTCTTGTGGTTTCTGGTGTTTTTTAGTAGATTTTTTTCTGCTCATATCAGAGGTTCCTTCAACAGAGCTGGCTGTAAGACTATTTTCGTTTGATAAAACAAGCTAGTTTGAGAAGGTCTTATCCACCCATGGGGATCAATGCAGGCTAACTACTTCTTTCTAGATATTTTTATTAACATTTCATAACCAAGGACATTAAAGTACCTCTAACTTGATCTGCTGACTTGCAACTATGGTCTTCTTTATTCTGGAATTTTTACTTTTTTCTAAAAAAATATTTTTATGGCAAAGTAAATCTCTTCTTTCTGAAAACAGCTGTTTAAACTAGTGATCCTGTGCACTTTATTTTGCTTTACTTTGGTTAAATGTTAGAAGTTTCTTTTGGAAATGAATACACACATCTAAGCAGTATTTTTCACCGTTATTGATGTTAACTTTCTTCAGACTTGAATATTTATAGCCACTCTCTCATGTTCCTTTTTTCCCTATTTTTATTTTTATAATGCTTTTTTCTCTTTGCCAAATAAGAAAAATAAACAGGAAACAGAACCTCTCTGTTCTGCTGCTCATATGCTGAACACACATATGCATTATGATTGAGGCATAAAATCCAGCTGGTGTTGATTTCAATAAGGAGACATAAATCAATCATCTTTCCTTTTTAATAAAATTGCAAAAGAACACTCCCAATTGTGTTGACACTGAAGATGTCTCCAAAACAATTAAAATGTAATAAGATGGCAAAAATAGCTGTGCCTGTATGATGCATTTTTAAAATGCATAAACTTTTAACAATTAAATGTTCTTTGACATTGTGTAGCATAGCAAAATTCACAATGATGACACAGATGTGGCGATAAGTTGGGCACACTGATAAGTTCTCATATAAAAGTACTTAGAAGATTTAAGTTCACATACACTACTATAACATTTTCTTGTGAAAACCATACTAACCTATAATGTTTCTTCCCTCTTGCTGTCCTTTATTGTTTTCTAAGGTCACAATTTTGAAAACTCAGACTAGATAAGGTGTTGAAACAAGTGTGGAACAAACTTGAAATAGCAGGGTACATGCGAAGTGATCTTTTGTGTCTTTTCAGTACCTGATTCCAAAACCTAGCTTATAATAATAAAATATGTTTGGGCACAGTGTAAAAAGCAAGATAAGTACAAGAAAAACTATCCAGGTAGGTTAATGTTCTCATATAATCTAATTTTTGGTTTATTTATTTATTTTTTAGTGAGATGAATTGATGATGGTCAGGGAGGGAAACATCAATTTATTTTGCTACTGAAGTTGAGATCTTTCCTCTATTAAGCTCTGACAGGAAACAGTCCATGCATAAACTGTAATTAAAGTATGTTCCACAGCTTGTAAATAGCTGATTTTGTTGTCTCCTCCCTTCTTTGGGTCACATGTTACCCCAGTTGTCATTATTTCCTCTTCATTTTCCCAACAGTTTCTTTTTTGAGAGTTCTCTCTATTCTCTGTTTTTTTTTTAAGATACATACTTTCATAAGTTTTATAGACATACTTTCATAAGAATTCGTTTCTCTCCACCCTAAGCCTGTAGATACATGGAGTTTCTAGACTAAATTTATTGTTGGCTGCATTGTTTTAGTCATTTGCATTTATTTTTATCCTCATCAGCTGTGAATAAGGGCAAGAGGTTTCCTTTATCCTATTTCAGACAAAAAGAGAGAAACTAAATACAGCAAGAAGTGACTGAAAGAAAAGGATGTTGACTTACTTTCTGCTAGTATTTCATGAAGAGCAAGGATTTTTATTTTTTGTTACTTTTTGCTTACTGGCTCCCCAGATCTTGACGTATTTTGCAGAGTTTTGTTCTTTGGGGTTTTAAAACTCAAAGTACTTAATTTTCACATACCTACATGAGTTAATTCTTGAGTCAATCTGATTAGTTAACTCTTGCTGTTTTCCTACAGAACTGTAACATTATGTACCTAAAACGCTTGCAATTCTTCCCTTGTTGTGCATTTTATCTGAGAAAGGAGTTAAAGACTGAAGTCCCAAACTTTTCTTTGGAAATGTTTCTCTTTGGAGATGTTGAATAGTTCTTTTGAAGTAACAGTATTTCTTGCTGTATTTTTTTATAATTTTATAAAGAATGTTAAGATTTGCTTTAAAAGTAAAATTTTTATGTTATGAGTTCTCTAAAATAAACATAACTAAGTCGGGGTGTATACTTAGAAGCAGTAATTCTAAGGGGACAGGAACTAAATAAATCCTCTGAAATGTCATGTTAATTATTAGATTTTTTTTTTCCTGAAAAGAACAAAGGCAGAAGTTATTAAAGAGAGCTCTTCATACTTTAATTTATGGTTGTAAATCTAACAAGTCCCACTCATTTGAATACAACAACTTACGTCATTGACATTGAAGCTAACACTAATAAAATCCTTAATTTGCATTTCATGTAGATAAACCAATCCTGCATTCCTTAGGCATATGTTGACCAAAGGGTGGTATTAGTTAGACCAAGTACAATGCCAAAACTGCAGTAATTTTCTTTCAGTGAAAGACACAAATAAATATCCCACTGTACAGTGTGATTTCACCCTATGATTTCTGTTAACCTACAGCTAATACAAGCAGCCTCCTGCTCCCTTGGTCTGTTTCTTGCCTCTTCTTTCATCTTTGCTAGTTGCAGTATGCTGTCTTTAGTTTTCTTAATCAGTCATTTTTAAGACCCTGCTCTCAAATAGATATGTGATAAACTAAACTCTATGTTTTTAGATTTCTCTCTTCGACACAGGAAATCTGCCCATAAAATCACAGAGGCTACACAAACAGCTCAGCATAGCAAAAGGTGAGGGAGCAAGTGTTCAAGGGTGAAGAAGGGCAGTAATCCTTTAAAATGTTTTTGCAGTCAGAAATTATATTTTCTTTGACCCTTTGTGCAAAACTTAATTTACAGCCAAGCAGCCTTTTCCGGGAGAGTTTTATTTCAGTTTGCTTCCTTTCAGTCCTCACACTAATACAAGAAAAATATATCCATGTGGTATCCATTTCAGCATTATTTACTATAGCTAATCCCAAGTGTACAATAATTCCCGCTAATGAGCAATATAGATTAAAGGCAGATGTTTGCTGTGACCATGAAGGTGGCATTCATCTCATGGCAACATGTTCAATCTGTGTTGTATGTTTACTTCTTGGTATGTTGCTTGTTGAGTAGTTGTAGTTCTCTTTTGCTGTAGTTTAAATAAGAAGAGGTCTTTATCTTGTGCCCTTCAGACACAAGACACAGAAAATGGGAAATGGTAGCGTTCATTAGTATTTAATGCCTGAGCAGACAAGAAGAGGAGGTCTGATTTTCCAGAAGCTACTTGAGGCTATGGCCTGAGTTCAGCTGTAGCAGTCATTTTTCTCCTTCTTATTAGCTGGTGCAGTGCTGTGTTTTCAACTTTAGGCTGAGAATAATGCTGGCAACACTGATGTTTTTAGTTGCTGCTAAAGTAATGTTTACTCCAATCAAGGACTTTTCAGTCTTATGCCCTGTCAGTGAGCAAAGGCATGGGAAGCAGGGAGGAAGCAGAGACAGGACACTTGACCCAAAGAAGCCAAAGGGGTATTCCATACCACAGCATGTCATGCCTGGCGTAGAAACTGGGGCGAGTTACCCTGAAGGCCCAGATTGCTGCTGGGGTCTGGCTGGGTATTGGTCTGTGGGTGGTGTTCTCCCGCCTTGCTATTTCCCTTATCATTACTATTATTGGTGGTAGCAGTAGTGGTTTTTGTGTTACACCTTAGTTACTGAACTGTTCTTGTCTCAGCCCTGGGGGATTTACATTCTTTTGATTCTCCTCCCCATCCCTCCTGGAGCTGGGGGAGGAATAAGGGAGGAGTGAACAAGTGGCTGTATGGTTCTGAGTTACTGGCTGGGCTTAAACCACAAAAGGCTGCAGGCCAACAGGAATTTGATTTTGGACAAACCCATGATACTTGTAACACCGGGGAAGTGAGCGGACAAGCTGAACTTCAGAACCAGTTGAGCTCTTCCACTGCAACACTTTCACAGCAGAAGTTCCAGCCCATCTCTTTACTGTTTTAACTCAAGCATGATGTTGAGCATGTCTTAGTCCTCTATAGGAAATAAAAAGTGGATATATACATCACTACTTGAAATAAACAGCTACTGAGTGACAGTTATCTTTTTGTTTCTACTGCTACTTATCATCTGCCCATGCATGAGATGGTTTGGTGCCACGATCTTCACCCAGAAAGTAGCTCTATGCAATGTTGGACACTCAGAAGTTGAATAGTGTTGTGTTGTACAGGAATAAGATGTATTGAGGGATGGACCCCCCAAACAAACAAGATATTAGAAAGGACTAATAAAAGAAAGGTTGTTATTTAATGGCATCTAATAGAATAATAGGGAATAAAATAAATAAGAATAAACCAATTTATGATAATTTTAAAAATTTCCACTTACTAGGAAGTACTTTATTCCCAGTTTTGTAATTGAAACTGTCTTTTGTTAGAACAAGCATGATGTTTTCTTCATAGACATGGATAGGATGAGCTACCCAGAGGTAGGTATCTGAATACTAGAAATTCTCTCCACCCACATGTGGGAGTACGAAAGTGTGTGTTTGTTACTCAGCTGTATAGATTGACTTTTGAGCTGATATCAGGAAACATTAGCATGCAGAAATAGATTTACTTGCTGTGTTTTGCCCAGCAATGTGTTGCATCAGTGTAATTCTGTGAACAGTTTGCTCTTTATTCAAGAGATAATCACCCATGACTTTTTTGAGTAATATAATAATATCAACCATCACAAATTAGAGCAGTTATTACTTTCAAATGGATGCTTAGGCTCTGCTTTTGAGATGTGCTGAATGTTAAATAGTCACTAAGGGGATGTAGCAGTTCTTGATACGAGTTCAGGTGCATCTTGAATGAGTTTTTATTACAGTATTAAAATGCTGCTGCATCAATAGCAATTTTTGAACTTTCAGGTAAAGTACTGTACTCCATGTAATTACAGATAAACTTCAAATGCACTCTCTATGGCGTTTCTTTTGAAAACTCACCTGTGCTTTTTGCCTGACCAGTTTCAGGTTACTTATAAGCAATAGCTATTTCAGACATAGTGTCACATATGGTCCAAATTCTGGGAAATGTTTACTCTTTTAACTTACCATTCTCTGTTTTCATGAAAAGCATCAGAAGATCATTGTCATAAGAATAACACTTAACAGCAATGCTAACTGCATCTGGTAAGGGGAAGACAGTTTTTAACCTCATTCTGTAGCAGATGGACAGCACTGACCAAGGGATTGCCTTGTCCACAGCTAATGGCTGATCTATGGGACTGCTGACAGAATGAGCATCAAAGACCACAGTTTAGTTTTGTAAGAGTTACAACTCCAAGTCAGCAACTCCTGGAGCGAGTTCAGCACAGTATCAGTCGTAGGTGGAATTTTAGACATGTTTTAGTGTCCTCCAGATTGTACAAGTTCCTTGCACCTGTTATTTTATTTTATATGGTGCACAACTACCTTTTAGACAAGAGTTGAATTTTAGCTGCAACATCAAAGTCCATTTATAAGCTGTCCACAAGCTGAGCTGTTTTTTATCCTAAAGCATAAAAAAGGATTGCTATGAAAGGGCAAACCCAGTAATAATGACGTAGGGAAAAAAGTCTTGAGTTTGAAATGTTTGGCAGAGAATAAGAGAAAAGTATCATGGTCTGGTAGCTATGGAAATGTGTGAACTTATATCTGGTGACAGCACTTAAGACTTACGAGTGTGTTCATAAATCACATGTATCAATTGTCAGCTAAGGAATAATCATGTAATTTATTTCTCACTCCTGTAATTCAAGAAGAGTAGCTAAGAAGCTTAGAGGGAAACATTAAGTTAATTCAAAGATCTGAACAAGTCTGCTCAAAGTCTCTATTTGCAGATGCTAAACCAGGGGCTCATTTTCAATTAAAAGGTGGAGCTCTGTTCTCCTTACTTACTTGGAGATACCTGTTTATGCCAGCTCTGAAGAACTCTGTACCTGACTGGCAATCATCAGTCCCAAAATCCAAAGTGATGTCTATTTTTACTCCTGTTTTACCTGAAAAGATAAATTAATTGTCTGGAATTTACTGAGGATTCTTAGTCGCAGATGTAACAGCCACTGGAGATTAATGGCTCTTTCTGCTTTCCAGACATGTATATCCCAGGACAGAGGGTATATATAAAAATATTTACAGCTTTGAACTTCTGTAAAAACCACATTTTTTCCTACGAAAAAAGAGTAAAGAGTAAGCAAGAAATGTATCATGACTTTACTAGTTTTAATGACCCATGATAGAGACAAGTGGTTTTAAAAATGATGGTGCAATTGATTACAAGAGAGTTCATTTCCACACAACATAAATAATGTAGATAATTAACTGCACTACAGAACTTCCACTACAGTGTAGTTGTAACTGGATGTCTATTTCCTCTCCTACGTATCACAAATGGCTTTTTTTCTAACATGGCTTTTTTAATTTTTCAGTATTAGGTTCTTTTTTCAGCATTAACCCTGTGCTATATCCCATAAACTTCCTCTAGCCTTCTACCATTGTTACCAAATATATTCTCTTTTGGAACTTTTCAGTTTTACATTATATGTGGAAAATAATCCAAGGGGGTTTAAGGTGCATATTAAATGCATGCATCATTTAGATTGTCTTAGACATATAAATCACAGTCTTGGTAAGATGTATCTAACGTGAGGAAGTAAGCCTTATCCTTTAACTGCACATGCATTTACATCCAATCTTGCAGAAAGTATAACGAAGTATTATATATGGTAAAGGAGCAAAGGAAAACAGAGGAAAATCTGGGTTACAACATATGCATATAAAATATTGATTTGGGCTTGATTAAGGGCCTCAAATAATTCTTAGCTTTTGTGAGACCTTGTTGAGGCTATTTTAATAAATAACTTTGAAGATTTTAGTTTCCAATTTACCTGTTTATGTGTTCATGTCAAGGAATGAGAGATTCTTCCAGAGCTCAGTCTCCTTCCTAACATTTCATGTAAGAGAAACCCTAAAAGCAAAGACTTAAGGCAATTTTTTTTTTTTTTTTCTATTTAGAGGCTTTATTCTTGTATGAATATTTTACTAATATATTATAATACTACTCTCTGAAATCTCCAGGAAAAATACTTGTGATTTCAATAAGAACAGACTTGAAATACTACTTTGGTTTAGGCACCCTCAAGTATATTTTTGTTGCATTGTTTTCAAATGCTAGACAGTTTTAAAAACTGATGTCCATATATATAGTGCAGATGATGAGAGTAATGATTTCTTTCATTCTTTCTGTCTTAAGCTAACAGTGTGGTTAAGTTTTAGGCTGTCTTACTGTTTTAGGCTTTTGTAATGGAGTAAGCAACTTAGATTCACAAATAGACGTTATGGCCACACTTTAAAGGATAATTGGCTCAGAACAAAAAAAAACAACCAACAATATTGAGCATTTTGTGTACTTGTTCTCTGCAAAGAACACTACATATTAGCCTTTTGGTTTTAATAAAAGTTCTCAATTGCTTCTTCCATTTCTCAAAACTTCAGAATGAAATGACCAAAGACTGTTTCCTTCTGATTTTGTAGATGTGAGATCTACAAAAGCAGTAAACTACAGTAGCTTACTAGTAGTAAGCTACTACAAAAAGCAAGTCTGTGACAGTTCTGCAATAAAAAACTGCTTTTCTATACGGAAATATTTTGCAATGATGTATACAGCACTTTTAATGTTACATACTTTCACAAAAAGCTTCAGGGATACAGAAACTGACCCCCTTTGGGATGAAAATTCTATGAGGTATGGCATAGAAGGCCATCCTGTTAAGGTATGTGGCTAGTTACACCAACTCATGCTCAGGTTTACAAAGATCAACACTAAATCAGTCACTTCTACCACCACCCACACTTCAGCATTGTTGACGCTCTCCTCATCTCTGACACAGAAACTGATGGCACTGCTAATGATGTTCTTCCCTTCACTGAAATACAGAGCTTTCTTTACATCCTTCTAAGATCACCAAGATCAACGCGGGGATGTGATTTTTGTTTAACAATGTGTTAAAGTAAGGAAAGTTTTGAACGGGGGCACACATTATACCACCATGTCAATATTAAAAGGCCTAGAAGTTAAAAATGACACCAGGAGTAAAAGCTTCCCTGCAGTGTTTCTCCACCAGAAAGACTGAATAGGGCTTGCTTTTGTTTCTTATTTAACAGCCTCACAGAATAATGCTAAGTAGCTTTTGGTCTACCTTAGAGGCGAGACAGTGCTCAGTAGGGAGGTGAAGCTCCTCAGGTTTTGTAATTGGTGCAATCCTTTAATCTTTGTTGCTTCTAGTAACTGTTTTCTGGTAAATCAGACCAAGTGATTAATATTTATTCTTTGATCTTGGAATAGGTCCAGATCTAAATGAATACTGATTTCATTGCTTTTGCTCATTTTCTGTTATCTCCACTCAGTCACCAACCTCTGTTTACATGACTGTCATTTACAGGCTCATAAGAACAATAAACCAAATCCATTCATGTAAGAAGCCAGTTTGCCAGCATGTGTTTATGAATGTGACTTTGCTCCCTCTTGAGCATACTCTTTAATTTCTTGTCTGCCTAGCTCCTTGTTCAACTCTGTAACAATCAAGAATGACAGCCCAAATAATGACCCAACTTTGTCCACTTTTAAGTTTTGGGGGACCTTGACTACTGAGGAAGTCACTGTTTTCTTCTTTTTGTTCCTAGCCTTTTGCTCCTGGATCATACCAGTTAACAAATAAGATGAACAGGTGCTAACGCTGTTCATGTATTTTTCTCTAATTTTCCTCTCAAATAATGTTCTCATTGCATCCCTAGGTTGCCACTGTTGAAGGAAAAAAATGACAGCAGAAGAAAGAAATCACATAATCTTCTATTCCCTTCGAATAATACACATCAACTTTAAGTTGAAAACAGGTTTGCTGTACATTCTTTTTATTTAAGCACTGCAACACAGATTATGTCAAAAATATCTCGGAAGAAATAGGAAGCTTCCTATATACTATGTAATTTTTTTAAAATGTATTATAAAATGTCTCACTTTTTAAAGAGAAAAATTTGCATGCAGAAGGGATTTTGGAAGAATGTGTTTTCCTGAATAATATATTCTCTCCTTATATTTTTATTGCATTTAAAATAGCATAAGATGATTTTGGACAAAATCTAACCTGATGTCCTGAGTTCAGCAGTAGCAGTCATTTTTTCTCCTTCTTAATAGCTGGTGCAGCTGTGTTTTTGACTTTCAGTCCGGGAACAGCACTGATAACACCGATGTTGTTAGTTACTGCTGAAATGTTTGGTCTGACCAAGGACTTTCTGAGTCTCATGCTCTGCCAGGGAGGAGAGGAAGCTGGGAGGAAGCCGAGACAGGACACCTGACCAAAACTGTCCAAAGAGGTATTTCATACCGCAGCATGTCACGCCCACGATGGAAAAACGAGGGGCAGGGACTCGGAAGACGGGTGTTCACTGTGGCATCGGGCTGGGTATTGGGTGGTGAGTGGCTGTATTCTCTTTCCTTGTATTTCCCTTGTCATTATTATTATTGGTGGTAGTAGTAGTGATTTGTGTTATACCTTAGTTACTGAATTGTTCTTATCTCAACCCATGGGAGCTGCATTCTTTCGATTCTCCTTTCCATACCTCCGGGAGCGGGGGAGAAGAAAGGGGGGGGAGGGAGAAAATGAGCGAACTACATGTCTGACTGGGCTTAAACTACGACACCTGACTTCATCAAATACACTTGACTTCAGCAAAACCTGGTAACTTAAAGAATTTCCCTGTATTATATTTTAACTTTCTCTGATGAATAGCCTGCTGTGGTACTGTAAAAGAATTTTAAAGTGCCCTTAATTTTTACTTGCTTTCCTAATCACCTTTGAAAAACTGAAGATAACATGTATTTCAATAGCCAAAATGTTTTCTGTTTGTGTAGCATGTGCTCTGCTTTGCTGCTATGACTAAGCCACCAACCTTTGTTTTAGTAAAATTCTACATAGGATTTTCTACTGAAAGGTAAAACGTGTATAAGGGATTCCATAACTTTACAAAGAAGTATACAAATGTTTTTAAGTGGCAGATCAAAACTTTGAGACTCAATCTAGTAGAGATTGCAGCTAAGCTTTAAACAAAACCAAACCAGTACATGTACTGAACAAGTCTGGGTACTTGTATCTTATGTACAATGAAGACTACTTTTGGATGTTTGTTATGAAATGCCAAATAAATAAAGATGCTTCCTGACACTGAAATGAACCATATTTTTGCCTCAGAAGGCAGTACACAAACTGCCTTGTTGCTTGAAAAACCAATTGCAGAAACATCAAAAATAAGCAACCAAAGCCTAAGTGCGTAACACAACAATACAAACTTGTGATGGACTACATTGGTAGTCCACACTAATTAACTTCTTACATAATTCACATCTATGCATGTAATTATCTAGGTCTTTCTGATTTGAAAAGCTGCCTGCTCTTGACTTCTACCTTTCATGTTTTTTCCTATAGTGATCTTTCCACTCCTAACTGTAAACTGCCATCTTTCCATCTTGCCCCTAAAAAACCCAGGAAAATGCCTCCTGCAGACAAAACACCTTTGCTTTGATTTCAGTGACATGTTTTGTCCTGCTCTCTAAATGGCTATGCTAGAGGTTTGTCTACTAATTAAGAAAAAATGAAAGGCATCTTTCACTGTGCTTTGAAAAAACTGAGGCAGAGGAATGGCAGATGAACTTCCTGCCTTTCCAAAGACACTATTTTGCCCCCTTACTGGCAATATCACAGCAGAAGGCTACCAGGAATAAAAGAAATATGGCAGGCATTAATTCCTTGTGTTTTTACAGGAAACATGCTGTCCCTAAGGTACACGTGCTGTGACTGTCATAAAAAAAAATATTGGTCTACACTGTTCTGGTATTTCTAAAACACATTTTAATTGGGAATGTCATACCACAGATAAATTTTCAAAATCAGGATGATGTTACATATCTGTACCTTACCAAAACGATTATATACTTCATTGTAGATGTACCAGATGGACCTGTGGAAGTGTCTATTAATCCTCAGATGTTTCCCTGAGGAATGTGGCCCGACTAACTTGCATTCCCCACTTTCTCAGCTACCGCCTACTCTTCACGGCTTTTTCCCCCTCCCATTTCTCTGCTTCATCAGACTTTACTTAAAGGAAAAGCTGAAATGAAATAAACTACGATACAGATGAGGTGTGCACGCCGGCAGTTTTGTACGGCTCCGAGAGGCCTGCTCCCCTCCTGTCCAGCGGGGCTCTCACCGAACCCGAGCCCGCCGCCGAGCTGACAGTGGAGGCGCCCGCCCTGCCCGAGCTCCACTGCCGCACCATCCCCAGCGCCGCCCCTTCCCCGGTGCCCTGGCTACCGGCCGCAGCCCAGCCTGGCGCCCTGACCGCAGCCTCCCCCTCACGGCCGCGATGGCGCCCCCTGCCGAACGCCGCGGCGTT
>JANRGW010017863.1:0-13768 GCA_024733675.1 Psilopsiagon aymara
AGGCACTGGAATGGGTTGCCAAGGGAAGTTGTGAATGCTCCATCCCTGGCGGTGTTCAAGGCCAGGTTGGACATAGCTTGGGTGGCATGGTTTAGTGTGAGGTGTCCCTGCCCGTGGCAGGGGGATTGGAAGTAGATGATCTTAAGGTCCTTTCCAGCCCTAACTATTCTATGATTCTATGATTCTATCTGCAGTAAAGCAAGATTATTCCACTCATTCTTGAAAGTTTTAGCCACATGTCGAAATCTTTTTCAAAGAGTTTAGTTCATTAGATCAAAGGCTTTTTCTAAAAAAAAAAAACCCGACAACCAACAAAACGAAAACAAGCCGTCTCTTGGTTCCTTTGAACAGAAAGGGTTTAATCTTCTAAGTTGTACTTTATTTGGGACAAATGTATTAGATCAGGTCAGAGAGAACTTGACCACATTAATTCTTGATATAAACAAGATAATATGCAGGAAACATTTAACAATGGACACAAGATGCTTTAATTTCAGGCTAGAAAAAAGCACAAAGTTTTGTATAAATTTCTGGTACATTATTTTGACTTATCGGCAAAAAAACTAAACCAAACCAACAAACAAACAAAAATAACCCAACAAGAAAAAATAAGGTAAGGCAGGTAAGCCAGTAAATAGAAGCTTATGGAGGATTAGCTTAGCCTTGGATAAGACGCTCCACAGAATCATAGAAGAACAGAAGTTGGAAAGGACCCTGTAGCTCTTCTTTTACAAAGCCCACTCAGAGCAGGATTACCCAGCTCAGACAGCACAGGATTTTGCTTCACCGATTTCTGAGCATCTCCAGCAATGGCGGATTTCTCAGCCTCTCCAGATATAAAATAAACTAATTTTAGTAAAGCTAAGCCCTTCCAGTAGATTTGTTACACTCCACTGCCATACCTCAGATTCTGTCCTCCACCTTTATTCCATATTTTTCTTCCCCAGCTGAGGAAAATACTGCAAAAAGGATTACTGAATTTTATTGTACTAAACTGTCACATCTTGCTCTCTGTTTTACCATTTCCTTGACATTCTGATCAATAAGCTGTCAATGCAAAACAAGACACAGCTCTTTAATGTTCTGTGTGCAAAGAAATAATATGAGGTGTTACTGAATTTCTTGAAGCCCAAGCAGTGGGACATGAAGGAAGCAGTCCATGATCGTGGGGAGCCTCGGTTAGATCAAATGGGACAGACAAAGCAGAGATACCATGCATTTGTAAATGAAGCAAGAAAACAAGGTGGAGAAAAATGTTCTTGTCATCTAAAGGCTTTTACAGGTACTAAAAAGGCTTTTCACTCTCACAATTCATGATGCAGTGAAAAAGGATGCAAGTCTGGACATACCACTGTAAGAACTAAGCTTTGATTCTTTCTTGTTTCTTACCTGAATTATCCATTCCCAAAAACCTGGGACACAGGCAAAACTAACTGCCTATTGTCTACAGCTTGTACAAGATAGAAATATCTCACAATTCAAGGAAATATGTAAAAGGGGAAGGCTGTTATGATCTGTAGTCCAAACATCATCTTGGGTTTCTTTGCTGCTAGGATGATCAGGCAGAAATCACAGGCAGAAAATATGCTATTTCCCATTTGTTGTCTTTGCTGGTAGAACAAAATGGAATTTGCATCTCTGATGCTTCCAGTTGCATTCCTATTAGAGCATCCAGTTTCTCTGTGAAGACTACTTTGTCACTCCTGATAGAATCGACTGAGGCTGCTGATTTTCAGAGAGAGAGCATTACAGCCTTTTACATGTACACCTTTTAAACTCTCCCTGTAAATCAGAATTTTGGGTTTCATCTTTAGAGTTGGGTTCTTAGCTACTTATGTGTCAACAGTGAAATAAACCATGTGTGTGCAGCTCCAACAACCTGATGTCCCATTCCTTTGCAGTTACACACATATTGCAATACATTCTTGCCAAGGTCAGTGAGTCCTTGGGAAAGCAGCCAGTGAAAGGGGCCTTAGGAGAGGGAGAGGCTTTTCCAACTCCTGCTAGAGAATGAAAATGTAGCAGTAGAGCTCCTCTGTTACATCTTCACCACCATCATTTGCAGCACAGCTAACAATGAAAAGCCTTGTTACACTTTTTAAATACTTTTAAAATAAGTTGTGGGGTTTCTCTTGTTTCTCTTATTTTCTTAATAAGCAGAAAAATTACACTGTATCATTTTCCACTCCTACACAAAGTTCTGGATGAGCTTTTTCTATTTCCATAGAAGATATAGGGCTTTATGCATGATAAGTCTGTTTTGCTCTGATTTTATTTAGATAAGATACTGTTTTCCATTAGAAATTTTAAGGAAAGAAAAATACACAGTCTTCAAGTAGAATTATGCTAAAAACTTGTTATGCTAATTGATTTCAATAGTCTGAATGTTTAAATATGTAATGGTTAAATGAACCTTAGCATTGGCAAGTGGGAGAAGATCGGTTTTGGAAATGGGCTAGGGAAATTAATTAGGCCCAAACACAAATCTGGGGGTTTTTTTGTCATCAGTCTTACTTGTTTTCCATTTCTAATAGTGTAGGACGTGTTTCTTCACACAGTGCTTTTTTCTTCAGCTTTATACCAGTGTTCTGCTCCTTTGACTACTGGCAAAGCTGCTAAATCAAAACCTGTGAATAAACTTCATATCACAAGGTACATACCTATTTTAATTACTTTCCACATGCTGAGAATATCTGCGGGGTGATTAATATAATTTGCTTTCATATAAATTCAAATTAATGAGAAATAATATTTTTCACAGGCTTATTACCCGAAGAGTATAAGTACTCACTAATAAAAAGAAAATGCTTTCACTTCAGAGTGAGATTTCTAAACTGAGTTAAAAACTATACTAGATACATATACACACAGATATTTTTCTTATGCAGAACAAGTTTGGAAATTGACTTCTCTCACGGTTTTCTTGATTATTAAGGTGGCTTTAGTTTTTAAATGCTAGTAGCTTATACCCAGTTCTGTGGATCTACAAATTTAACAGTGAAGATTCAGATTCTCCATGTTTGCTGTCTGAGCAAGGACTTCTCAATTTCTATTCTTCTTTACCACTTTTTCAGTACTTTTTAGCTAGAGGGAAGGCCTGCTTTACTGGAACATTCATATTTACTTCACTTTTATGCTGTACAATATTAATAGTACCCAGGAAACAATAATACATGCAAAATATGACTGCAGAGACAGAAACTGGAAAGGCAATATAAGTAGCCATAATTAAGGTGTGATAAGTAATAAGAGCAAAACATTTCAAATAGGGCACATGAATCTCATTTTAGAACAGCTGTCTTTTCTCTAGTGGGAGTCTAGGCAACCAGAGTAGGATTCATTCAAAGGTTACTAACACCTAAATTCAGGTGGTAAGGTGTTGCACTCTGCAGAGACAAAGGCATTATTCCAGAGGCTGAAGAATAATTCAGCTGTCCAGCCACTGGATACAGTATCATACTGAGAAGCAAGGATGCAAATCTCTGTAAAGTGTGTCATATTTGCCAGCCCTGTATAGTTGGCTTAGATCAAGAGCATTTCAAATGGCACTAGTAAAAATGCTGTTAGGAAACTGAATCCTCTGCTACCCAAATGCCACTGCCCCACAATGATCTAATTATATGAACTAAGGACAGAGTAGCAAAATTGAATGCTTCAGTGATTTTCACACCCTCTTTACAGTGAGAAGTGTGTATGCTGGACCATTCTGAGGGGATCTTTAAGAATATGGAAAAGGACTGTAGCCACTTCTGTAAGAGACCATAGCTAAGAAATCTGGCTTTCCAAGCAGGATCTTCAGCAGAGTTTCAGACTGACTGATTGGATATACTTGAGATCCACAAGAAGGAAGTCCATCTTGACAGGAGATGGCATGAAGATGGCATGTGCCATGCTGCTCCATGCTAAAAGGCCATCTGCCTCACTCTCCTTGCCTAGTTCCTCCATGTGAGGTAACAAAGCAGGAGGTATTGGTTCCTAAAGAAAAGTTGACTAGCAAGTGACACCATTGCTATTAGTTTTTATTATATGGGGGTAAAAAAAAAAAAAAAAAATCCCTAAGTAAAAAAAAAGAAAAAAAATTCTGTGGGTTTATTAGGAAAGTACTGGTATGGGTAAAACACGCATTATTTAACAAGCAAAGCAAATGCTAACAAATTAGTTCTAAATATGTACTGCAGAACTGAAGTTTAAAAAAAAAAACCACCCCAAACCCTAACTACACTGTTGCCAACAGAAAATATAACTCTCCCAACTAAGAAATTTGCAAATATTAACAGTAGGATGTGTTCATTTTCAGTTTCTGTTAAATAGACTGGATCAAGAGCCTCAAGCTCTAAAGTTGCTCAGGCGTTATCATTTCTATGTCTTTTTAGTTGAATTCACTATTTCATATGGATCAAAATTAATCCTTTCCTTTTTGCAAAGGTTTGCAGAAGCATGCCTTATAATTCAGTAAATGTGACTAGTGAAGTATATATTTAGAAGAAGACTTTCTTTCTTCCTGTGTGCACTTACTATCGTCTACCTTGAGCATTAACCAAATGAATTTGCTCCATCGGTGTCTTTGGCTCTGCCAACCATCATTATAGACCAGTGAGAAAATTAACTCCCTTAATGAAGTTTTCCACCAATTTGCTTATCTTCCACTTCCACTGTCTGTCACACTAATCTTCATTATACTGAGGCAGTGAAGATATTTGCACCTGATTTGACTTCCTACTGCATCTGCTGGACACTATTTACTGCAGTCTCTTAATCTCCAGTGAGACAGTTTAAGTGTTGACTCACATTTAAAAACTCTCTTAAAGTGGCTGATTTTCTTAAAACAGCTAATTTAGTGCTTAAATGTGTTCATGTTCTTAATCTATTAATTTGACTAGATAGTCCTTCTGAATGGACTCTTTGTAGACTTCTGATTGTATGTCTGGCCAAATAAAATGCTGGCAATCACTAAGCAGGAGAAACTTCACTTTCAAAGATATCATCTTTTGTGATCAGCTTTCTTGCCCATTACATCCAAACTACATCTTTGTTCAAAAGGGGATCCTATGTACACAATTCATACGAATGGAGTCACTTAAATGGGTTAACATTGACCCAATATAAAGATCTGCTGTCAATCAAGAAATGGGAATTAATTTTCAAGAAGGCAATGCCCCATTTTTCTTTCTTTTTCCTAAAATCTGACAAGACATTATACAAAAAAATGTCTAATGCTCTAACTTTTCAATTATTTTTTTAATTACAATTCCAAGTCATATTAATTTTTCCCTCTAAGACTTCAGAATGAGTGTCAAAGAAATCTCTACACTTGATTCAAAGGTAGGTTATGCTCCAAATTTTATAAAGTAATAAATACTGTAAGTGAAATTTTGTCTCCATTGAAGTAAATTGCAAAACTCCATTTGACTTCAAAAAGTTAAGAAATCTAAACTATATTCTCTTCTAATATTTTCTTAAAAATCTATATTCTCTTACACTGGCTTGGAATTTTTCTACTTATATGTTAACCTATAAATTTCTATATGTATACAGGGAGCAAGAGGGAAGCAGAAACATGTATGCGAACACACAGTGCCTAAGATAAAGAATTTTTTTTTAATAAACAACTTCTGAGATAAAGGTGGTGTTGAGGAAACTTGGCAGTGTCACTGCAAGGCTACACTACAGTATCTTTGACAGATCATGGCAATCATGGGAAGCTCCTGATGTCTGGTAAAATGTTTTACCATCTTGACAGACGGTAAAAAAAAACATAAGGCAAACCTTCAGGAAGAGAAAGAAGATCTGTGGAACTCCAAACCAGTCATTTGCACATCAGTTCCTGGGAAGATTATGGAGCAAATTCTGCTGGATTCTTTATCTGGGGTATATGATGGACTGGAGGTGACTGGGAACAATTAGCACAGATTTACAAAGGACAAACTCTGCTTGAGCAACTTGATAGCTTTCTATAATGAGACAACCAGCTATGCAGCTGATGGGAATGCAGTGAACGTCATTTACCCTGTCTCTACTATAGTTTCTATGATGGTCTCTCATAGTATCCTTTAAGCAAAGTAGTGGTATGGTTTCAATAAGTGTGGGTGGAAAATAAGCTGGATTAGTATACTTGAGGGATGCAATCAATGGTATGAAGTCCAGCTGGTAGTGGCACTCCTTAGGGGTTACTACTATGGAAGATATCTTTATTAAGGACCTGAATAAACAGACAGAATGCACCACAAGAAAGCCTTTGGAAAACAGCCAAATCTGAAAGTTTGAGGGCAGGGCTGCTGTTCAGGAGGATATCAAGAGACTGAAGAAATGGGCTGACTGAAATCTCACAACGTTCAGTAAGGACAAATGCAAAGTCCTGCACCTGGGATGGAATAACATCAGGCAACAAAACTATTTGAGATTAGTTGTGAAGAAAAGTTGAGCAATGAAGGTCAAGTGCATTGCTGGAGGGAGGTAAGCAGATAAAGGGAAGTGATTCCTCTGTATTTATCACTTGAAACTGCATCCCAAATATTCTGTACAGTTTTAGGATCCCTAATACAAGAAAGATTTTGAGAAATTAGTCAAGTCAAAGTGATTAGGGAGCTGCATACAAAGAAAGGCTTGGTAATGTGGGTTTATTCAGGTGTAAGAAGACTAAGGGAGTGGATTTAACTGCTGCTTTCCTCAGTGGTGCCCAATGACAGGACAAGAGGCAATGGGCTCAAAATGAAATGCAAGAAATTCCATTTAAAAGTAAGAAAAAGGTTTTTTACTGTCAAGGTAGTCAAATGCTGGCACAGGTTGCCCAGAGAGGCTGAGGATTCTTCATCCTTGGAGACACTCAAACCTTACAAGCAGCTTTAATAGAATAATAGACTCAAGAAGTCAATTTGGTTTCTTAGAAAATCTACTTCCAGAGTGTCAATAGAGCACTTGATAAAGCATACCTTCATGGGCTTTGAAACCGAGTTAATAAGAATCCCTTTGAAGTAAAAAAGACTGGTTTAGGCTGACAAAATATCAATAGCAAGCAGGACTATTTTCTATGTGGTGATAAGTCACAGAACAAACACAATAATGGGAAATTCGATGTTAGAAGAATATTAGTTTCCACAATCTTCTTCCTGTCTAGGAAGTCAACAACAGCTTTACCTGAAAAACAGACATTCTACCCCATGCATTAATTCAGCGTGGACTGTGCAATAAAACAACAAGCAAAATAAAGCAAAGGCACTTTTATCTGAGCTTGGGGTCTTTTGGCTAATTTGAATCTGTAGAATACACTTGTTATCCTTGAATGCTCACCAAAACCCAAAGATTGACTAAGACCTCTCTGACCTTCTCCCTTTCAAGTTGAATACTTTCAATTAAAAATGAAATAACCAAAAAAATCCTCCCAAAATCCCCTAAATAATCTGAAATGATGATTTCCTATAAAAATGACCAATTGCAGGAACTTTTGAGTAGATGATATTTCCTTTAACTAACATTTGTTCCTTTACAGAAGTTTTTTTCCACAATAGCTTTATTGAACATGATAAACTTATTTGTGATATAGATAGAATACAGACTAAAAGTTGTGGTACATATCTAGTAGGAACAGTAAGACCAACAAACTAGTTTAATTTCTTTGTGAGGGCATTTGTCTTCAGTTGTTATTTTACTTATACTATTATGATTTTGAATGTACTAAACTCTGAATGTTCAACTCTGTAAGAATGATTCCTCTTACTTCTGTATTGAGATTGGTCATTACATCATAATTAATGTCAAATTACCATTCTAGTTTCTGAAGTTCCTGCAAAAACAACATGCTCCACTGTGCCTCATAAAAATCATGCATCCATAAAAATAAGGAAACTAGTTGATATATTTTATTATATACTATACAGGTTCTGTTTTTTCCATGTTGTATTGTTTAAATGTTAGAGTAGGTCTTCTGTGTTGGAAAATTTGCTGATTTTACAGTAGGCTGAATGTGGTATATTATAGAGGAAAGATACTAATCCTCTTTTTGTGCAACATTTACACTTATTCCTACATACAGGTGATTCATTTGGAATACATTGACTGAGTCTATCACTGATTACTCTGCATGGGAAAAAAAAAAACCAAACAAAAAAAACAATCCAGACCAAGGAGCTCACTATCTACAGAGACACTGAATTTAAAATATTTTAATGTAATAGCATACCATTAATTTAGGTTACAAAAATCTTGCAGCAGCCATATCTTGGCTTATATATTAAGAAAAACAGATGGAAGGTGAGAACTAGTGAAGAACTGCTAATTTATACAGTACAAACAACATGTCTGAGTAAATGGAGCACAGCATGGGGAAGGCAATGAGATAAGAGGAAAAATATGCCAATTCAAATAAGGTAGGGATCAGCAAAAGAAGCTAGAAAGCAAAGAGAAAATGTCCTGAAGTTATATAGGATAAACCCTTAAATTTTATATAGAAAAGGAAGAAAGATACTCAGTAGCATGGTGCCAAAAGTTTTTTGTTGGACAGTAAGAGTGTCTAAATGGAGAGAGTACATATGTAAGCAAGAATGAAACTATGAAAAGAAGTAAAATTCAGATTTTTTTTTTTTCCATCATTTGCACTTTAGACTAAATTTAACAAGTTATCCATGTGTTTGATGTTAAGTTGTACTTCCACATTTCATTTTGCCAACATATGTAGTTTCAGTTATCTGACTCCTTCATTAATAATCCTTGTGGTATTATCATTTTGGTTCTGTTCATCTGGTCAGTAGGCAGGTGATACCCATAAATTTTCTCTGTTTTACTCTTTCCTTGTTTCCATTCCTGTATCTGAAGGGGGCCTATAAGGATGCTGGAAAGGGACACTTCATTAGGGACTGTAGTGACAGGACAAGGGGTAACAGGTTCAAACTTAAACAGGGGAAGTTTACGTTTGATATAGGGAAAAAGTTCTTTACTATGAGGGTGGTGAGGCACTGGAATGGGTTGCCCAGGGAAGTTGTGAATGCTCCATCTCTGGCGGTGTTCAAGGCCAGGTTGGACAGAGCTTTGGGTGACATGGTTTAGAGTGAGGTGTCCCTGCCCATGGGAAGGGGGGTGTAACTAGATGATCTTAAGGTTCTTTCCAACCCTAAATATTCTATGATTTCTTTTATTCAGTTCTATACTACTATTTACTACTCTATTTTATATTCTCTGTATCTCACTCTGCCCTCCTACCATCCAGAATCCTGATTTATCCTTGGAAATGTTCCCAAAGCAATTGCTGAAGGGAATAGGTGTAATGGAGCTTTCAGAAAAAAAAAGAGAATTAACTGCTGAAGTTAGACATACAGCCCAAACTGACTCCATAGAACTGATCCCAGTATGAGTGATGAGGACTGCAGGATAAGCGGCATGGACAGATGCCTAAGAGAATATTTAAATCACCACTAAAACAATTGCTTTAGTTTTTTTCTCTTTTTATACCAGGAAAAACTTAAGAGTTTAAGTATGCAAGATTTTGATAGATGCAAGATGTCCTCTTCTGTGAAGGAACCACATTAACCTCAACTAATGTTGTGCCTGAAATGTGAAATTTAGTAATTGTTTAGTTCTTGCATGAAAATGATAAACATTACTGTATTTATCCACTGAAATCTTATTTGCACTTTCTTCTTCTTCCAGATCTTAACTCAACTTCACTTTCATGCATGGCATTGTTAACTCAGATTTTTTTTTTATTACTAAATTTTATGCAATCTGTTATGCTTTGTAGTATTTTAACTTTAATACTGTTTAAAGAGAAGGTCCCAGAATATTTTTTTCTTTTTTCATTTTTTTGTTTGACCTAAAAAAACCCAGAACAACTCAAAAAAGCAATTAATACGCTGGGTGGGTTACAACCTGAAGTTTACCTGTCTCTCCCAACATTCTAACGGGAGAACCAAAAAAAATCTAGTTGACTTCAACTGGATGCCAAAAGTTATAGAGTGGAACAGTTGAACAGGGGCTCTGTATTTCAAAGCTCCAGAACAGCACAGGTACATGAACATGGGGTTGGATGGATATACCTCACCAAACACTGTTGCTTGTACAAAGCAGATGTCAATATGAGAGGTAGTCAGCCTAGTCTCTCCCTATTGTCAATCTGCAAAGAAATAGGCATTTTGAAGGAATAGGTCATTATTTCAGAAGTCTACTTCAGAATGATAAAAACTGTGCACTGGAAGTACTATCTCTGCTTTGAATATAAAGGGACCCGAAGGGAGCTAGATTAGGTATGTTTAGAAAGTTGGCACCAACATTTGCTCAACTGAACACTCTTCTGTTGTTAGCATTAAATCTGTGGTTAAAATTTATTTAAATCAGAAGACATTAAGTATACATATATTTTCTTAAGTTTTGCTAACTTAAGTAGTGTTTAGGAGATGGCACAAAGGCATCCTAACAAGATAATACAAAATATTAAAAAAAAAAAAAACAAAACAAAACTGCAATGAAAAGCAAATAAAAAGTTACTGAAAAGAATTACACATTACTCAGAAAGTAATTTTGCACAACTCAGGACTTCATCTGCTATTTAAGGGTCATTTTGTTTCATGCTTGTTTCTTGATTATTTCTAACAGCGTTACACTTTAAAGATTAGAAATCCCTTCTGCCAATATAATATTGCATTTATGAGAATAAATTTTGCGTTTGGGTAATGGTCCAGAAACAAGAAGTTCCTCACCACGTCTAACACAAAAGCATTTTAAATGTTCTGACAAGTCTTCAGCTTTTTGCTACAGCAAGCACTGAACAAAAAGGCATATTTCCGAGGTCAGAACATTCCAGCTAAACCTCTGATCTGTTAAGAAGCCCACATGAAGGCGACATGCAGAGAAATTCTTGGCTTTGTACCCAAAGAAATTAGAAGGGAAAGCCTGATGAACAGAGTCAAGATTTGAAGGCTGGTGTCCTGAGCCCCAGCAGATTGGAAAGGACTGCTCTAGATGAAGAAATTAAAGGTCATGTTTACCTTTTGGACAAACAAAGCTTCAGCAATTTAAAAGTCCAGACTTTGCAAACACAATGTAGGTTTTCACATCTCTTTCATTTCCACAGAGATGCATCACCTTTTGCCCTCTCAGTAAATCTCTCTTCTAATCTCTTCAAACAATAAACTAATGACCTGTGCAACCTCACCTTCATGTCAGCAAAAACTGTCCTCTTGCAGTAATACTTGCAGACTATATAAACTCTTTTCTGGGCTTGCCATCAAAGAGAACAAAAAAGAGAGGGAAAAATATGAGAGGTATCTTCAGAAAAAATGACCAAATAAAGAAAATATATACAAATGACCTTGTTTAGAGAACTGTGAGAGAGATCACAGTTGTCATCTTGTACTAAGCCTGCCAGAATAACAGCTTTCTGGACCTGAAATTAATTTATTCTTTAGTCTCCTTCTCTTTGTTGGTCTTTATATTCAAAAATGGAAAGATAATTTGGCTTAATTTCTTGCTTCACTTCAGCAAGAATCTGTGTAGCTTTTTTAGTTAAATGTTAACTGTAAAGTCACTAGAAAAACCTGATTTTTTTTAAAAAAGTATCCCTCATTTAAAAATCTAATAGGTTAGGCACTTTATGAATAATTAAATTCAGTAGGGGCTGAATCAGGACTCCTGCTGGTTTTATCACAGCTGCACAAAAAAGTCTTTCACTGAATTTTCATGGACTTAGTTACAGTTTAATACTGAATGTAAGGCACAACCTGCTTAAGACATGAAAAAGAACATAAGAAAGCTATCCCAGTTAGCACTGCAAAAGCAACTCAGTTAGATTTGTATTTACGCTCCACAGAAGAAACAGACACTACAATAAAAACATTC
Organism: Psilopsiagon aymara; assembly: GCA_024733675.1. NCBI lineage: Eukaryota > Metazoa > Chordata > Aves > Psittaciformes > Psittacidae > Psilopsiagon > Psilopsiagon aymara. The sequence goes on from JANRGW010017863.1 coordinate 11,824, forward strand.
TTAGCCTGAATTTATGCCTCTGTATACTCTTATGTTTCACTATAGGAGTCTGCAATACATTTCTGTATGTTGTCTGATTCTCTGAATCATCTTGTAAACAAGGTGATTTTATTTCCAGTAACAAGCTAACTCACTGTAGCACCTAATAGTAATAAAAATAAATGACAGAACTGCAAAGCCTGATGATGGATGCAAGGAAATCGACACACAGGAAAGCTTACTGCATAAAAGAATCTGCATAATGAGATGAAAATACATACTGGGCACTCTCAGAACAGTATGCTCAGATCACAGATTTGCTGCTTGCAGAAGGCAGGTAATAGATGTACAAATTTTTTCTGAGACTGACAAAACACAACTGTTCCCCAATTCACCAAAGCATAGTTAATAAAATATTCTGTAAAACTCTGTGTTTGCTGCTATCAAGCAAAAATTATTTTGATGCAGTTGACTATTACAAGAAAAGGTTTAATATGTAGAACTGGATATCCTTTCTTTATATCTGTATCTTTCCTCAAAATGTTTTTTCTTTCTCACCAGAGATATTGGAATCCTCCAGATTTGAAGAACTGCAGTTCATTAGACACTCTCAAATTAAAAGATGGAATTTTTTTTCTTGGTGCCTAATCAAAACATAATGACGATGGATATGAATCTTACAGAAACGAGTTTAAAACCATTTCCTGCATATAAAACCAAAATATCACATAAGCATTGCTGTCACTAACAAAAAAACATCATTCCCATTGTGACAAAAGATAGACACATAGGATGGTTTGGGTTCAAAGGGACCATAAAGATCATCCCTTTCCAATGAACCTGCCAGAGGCAGGGACACCTTCCACTAGAGCAGGTTGCTCCAAGCCCCAACCAGCCTGGCCTTGAACACTGACAGGGATGGGGCATCCACAACTTCTCTGGGCAACCTGTGCCAGCACCTCAACACCCTTGTAGTGAAAAAATTTTTCCTAATGTCTAATCTAAATTTCCCCTTTGGCAGTTTAAAACCATTCCCCCCTTGTCTTGTTATTACATGCCCTTGTAAAAACTCCCTTTCCAGATTTCTTGTAGGCCCCCTTTAGGTATTGGAAGACTGTTACAAGGTCTCCACAGAGCCTTCTTTTCTCCAGGCTGAACAAGCCCAACTCTCTCAGCCTGACTACCTAAGAGAGGTGCTCCAGCCCTCTAATCATTTTCATGGCCCTCCTCTGGACTCGTTCCAACAGGTCCATTCCCTCTTGTGTTTAAGGCCTCAGAGCTGAACACAGTACTCACAAAGAGGTGCCCACAAGAGCAGAGTAGAGGGTCAGGATCACATCCCTCAACCTGCTGTTCACATGTCTTTTGATGCAGCCCAGTGTACAGTTGACTTTCTGGGCTGCAAGTGCACATTGATGGGTCATTTGGATCTTCTCTTCAACCAACACCCCCAAGTCATTCTCCCCAGAGCTGTTCTCAATCCATTCTCCGCCCAGCTTGTATCTGTGTTCGAGACTGCCTTGCACTTGGCCTTGTTGAACTTCATGAGGTTTGCATCTCTAAAGCCTATCATGGTCCCCCTGGACGGCATACCCTTCCCTCAGTGTGTCAACCACACCACAAAGCTTGGTGTCATCAGCAGACCTGCTAAGGGTACTCAATCCCAAGATCCATGTTGCCAACAAATATGTTAAATGGCACCAGTCGCAGTGCTGACCCCTGAGGAACATCAATCTGTCATGGGTTCAGCAGTAGCAGTCATTTTTCTCCTTCTCAGTAGCTGGTGCAGCACTTTTGACTTTCAGCCTGAGAACAGTGCTGATAACACCAATGTTTTTAGTTACGGCTGAGTGATGTTTGGTCTGGCCAACGACTTTCTGAGCCTCATGCTCTGCCAGGGAGGAGGGGGAGCCGAGAGGAAGCAGAGACAGGGCACCTGACCCAAACTGACCAAAGAGGTATTCCA
>JANRGW010017869.1:0-14646 GCA_024733675.1 Psilopsiagon aymara
CCCTCCATCCCCTTCTGTCCCCCGGCTGCTTTTCATCCTTGTGAGCCACGCTCGTGGATACAACCCATGCCTGGACGCTGCCTCCTTTCTGGTCACCCTTTTGAGGTGACATAGGACGTCCCCCCGCAGGTAGACCCCTCAGAGGGCCAGGCTCGGGAGGGGATGGGGATGGTGCCGGTGCCAGCACCAGCGACCCCCGTGCTTCTCCCTCGCCAGCGGCAAGCTCCCTCTGGAGGGACTTGTCCAGCACAAAGCACTTGTCCGGTGCGGGGCTGGCCCGCAGCGGGCCCAGTGTCTGTCAGGGCCATGGTGGGCACCTTTGGCCTCCCCTCGGCCCGGACGTGTGGTGGGGCAGCTGTCCCGCTGGTCAAGGAGGTGACCCAGGAATAGCCACGCTCCTCGTGCCCGTGTTTTGCAATGGTTACGCAAACGGCTCCGTGCGCGGGTACACGTACACCGGTCACGCTCGCCGACTCTGCGCTTTGCCATCGAAGTTTGCATCGAGGGTCACTGGAGCGGTGGACCTTGGGGTGCGTTGGTTCATCCCCTCTGCGCGCGTAGACCCGCAAAGGCCCTGAGATGGGGTCGCGGAGGTGGAGGCTGGTGGAGCTGCGCTGTAAAATGGGAGCCCTGTGTGCGTGCCCTGGGGTTGCTGTCGTTTAAAAGAGCCTCCTAAACAGGGGATTGCGATGTTGAAGCCATCCTTGTGTCATTGTATGGTTTTATTCCTTTTTACAGTGCATTCAGGTTCGGCACAACATAATAACTGCGCGTGGATGGCTGCGAGGGTGTTTGCTTGCTTGTTTTGTGAGCTCCCCTAAGGGGTAGGTTATCATTTGATAAAGGTGCAGGGTTAGGGTGGCTGTGTGTAGTAGAAATGAATAACGGGCCACGTGAATGGCCCATTGTCATCGTGCGTGTGGGTTTCTCTAGATGGATGGCAGTTTATGACCCTATCAGCAGATGAGTGAGTGAGCTGAGGCGGGTGGGAGCTGCGTTGTCTCTGCGTGTTTGAGCAGAGAGCTAAGTGGATCCTGAGGCTTGTAACGGAGAACAATGATTTGAAAAGGAAAAGGGGGGCCGGTGGAATGGATGTTGTTTTTCAAACCCGCTTCAACAAGAAAACTTCAAATGCTCTGTAGGAATTTGCAGTTGTGGCTTCTCTGCTTTCTTTTTTTGCAAGCAATTAGGCAACTAATAAAAATCTTCTGGTTGTTTCCTAACAATGGGCCACGTATTGTGTTGAGAGGTAGCGAGAGCAGCCGCCCAGCTTGTGGACGTGCCGCTTGGTACATGCGGATGTGCTTTCCAACAGGTGGGTTTGATTCTGAAAAGAAAAACACAGCCTTATTTCAGTCTGCAGTTAATTTGGCAAAGGGTTGAAATGGTTTTGGGAAAGTCTGCATTTGATCCTGACACCCATGTGTTTTGATCTGAAGTTCAAGCCTCGCTGGGTATGAAATCCCTAGGAGAGAAGTAGACTGGAAAGCCTTCCTCTCCCACTGTGGACTTGATGGAAGCTGTTTACCACTTGATGAAGCCAGTTTACACTAAGAGGAGATGTGATCCTGTGTTTTGAAAGCCTTCTGCCTGTCCTGCTTTGAGACTCTTTCCCTGCAGTAGCAGGAAGGGGTTTAAGAAAAGAAAACACAAACCAACCCCTCTTCAGTTGATTCGGGGAAGGGGGCTGTGCCGGTTGCTTTGCTTGGGGCTCTCTACAGGGGATGTGCTGCTGGGAAGTGGGCTGTGCTTTTCCACCCGAGAATCAACTGAAATTCATCTTGCATGTGGATTTGTGGTTGAGTCCCCTTCCTATAGATTTCCTTTTTCAACATCACCTAACTTTAGTTCTGATTCATTTTGTCCTTCCTATCCCGCTCATTCTGGCAGCCTGCTGCATGCTGTCGGCGCCTATGCCTGTGAACATTGCCATTGCTCTGGGTTTGCACGTCTCTGCAGCTGTGGCCGCAGGACGTCACCTCCATGCGGATCCACTTGCCCTGTTGGCTGTGGTGCTGCAGTGTCTCCTGCCCGCAGGCTTGGTTGCAGAGAGGCAGGATGAGCAGCGCAGGGAAGGGGCGTTTCTTACAGTCCCCAGGAAACGGGGGGCACTGACAGTGCCAAGCGCTTGTGCGCGCGGCGTTAGTGAGGGTTTGCCTGTATCCCGTTTCCCGGGGCAGGTTTCTGGCGTGGGAGCTTGCTGCTGTGGTGCTGTGGCTGTTGTGACAGCCGCTCTCCAAGCCTTGACGGCAGAAGCTGCTCCAAAGTGGGGAATGTTTCCACTGTGTTTCTGTTTCCCTTCTGGTGTGTGAGACTGAATGAGAAACCACTCCGTCTTGGTTCTGTTTGTGTTTTCCCTGGCTTTCTCCGTCTCCTGTTTCCATTTTTTTTTGTGCCCTCTCCTTTCACTACCTTGAAGTCCAAAGTGAAGCAGAACCTGCTGATTTTCTGCTCTCTCCCTCCTCTTCTTGCAGAGGACTTTCTCTCCTGGCAGCTGTAGAAGTCTGCTGTGCTGCAGGGGCCCCACGTGGGGTGGGTGTATTGCTGATGGTACGCGAACCACTTCACAGCGGCACAAGTAATAATTTAGGAAGAAAATGTTTGGCAATCTGCCTTTCCCTGGGGGAGAAGGGAGACGATTCTCCCTGCGTGCATGCTTGCAGCCTGATCCGGAGCTGCAGGCAGCTTCTGTGGTATGGCATTGAGGGCACCAGAGCTACCACACCAGGCTGGGTGTTGCTGTGCCATAGATGACATCTCGCTTGAGTGGCTGCCTTGATCCTGGGCCAGTTGCTTTATCTGCTCTGGTATCCTCACCTTTAGACAAAAGCAGAGATGCTGCATGCTTATCTGTCGAAGGTGTTGAGAGGATAAAATCTGTCAGTAGGTATTCAGCACATGTATGATCATCATTCTAGTGTATGACTATCCTGAAGGCAGGTGCTGCATTGTTCCATGCTGATTCCTGATACCATATTGCCAGGTAACTTGAATGCTGCGTTCCTCAGAGCTGCCTTCTCAAAAGCTAGCTGTTCTCCCAGGGGAAAATCCAGGTGCTCATGAGCCAGGTTTGGGCATTTGCACCGTTAGAGATGCTGCTTCTACAATTAACACGCTCCTCTCCTGTTTAAATGGCTGCCTGGCCATTAAGCCTAGTCATGGTTATATAATTAAGATGGGAATTAATATTTAATCTGATTGTAATTTGTTGCTGGAATCCATCCCAAACCATATCTCTGCATGAGGTGAGTGGGTACCTGGGGGAAGACTGAGGCCAGTGTTACATGTAGGGGGTTTTCTGCCTCGGGTGATGGCAGAAACCCTAACCTTTGTAAACCTAGAGTGATCATAGTCATTTTGTTATCTGTAGGAAGCAAATGTTTGCTTTATAGTCAGCTGTAATACTAGAGAGGATATGGTAAATCCTTGTTATCAGTATTTGCCAAGTGCATGCTAGGCCAAAATCAACTCTGGTGCAGGTTTGTTCCTTTCTGGAGGAGAACTGGATCTGCTTGTCTAGGGTAGTTTTAGCCTGGTTTTCTATGGAAGAGACTTATGTAGTCATGCAGTCTAGTTGTCTGTCCATCTCCCTTTGCTTTCCCAAATAGTTCTTGGTTCTGCTGGTCAGTCAGAGCTAGTGTGGACATGGCGAATCCAGAGGTTTTGAAAATAAGTGATCAGGTTGAGGAGAGAGATCTCCATCTGTGCCTTGGTTTCCCCATTTGTTCCAGCTGGGCAGAAGATGCCGTTTCATGCTTTAAACATAATGAAGGACGCTGTCACTCTAAGTACCCTTTTGCATTTGTTGAAATCCCATGAGTAAGTGCTCTCTAAGTGCTGCTTATGCTTTTCTGACTTGACAGTCTTTTGGGGAAAACTGAATCTGCCTTCTGCAAAAGCAGAACTGAGCTGTGTTTTCAGGAGCCTTTCTAGAGGTGCTACACCACAGGCTTGGGGGAATGACCAGAGTGCTCCTTTTAGTTTGCATGATTTTCACTGGTATGCTGAAACCATCCTTGAAACGCCACTGAATTTCCTAATCCTGAAGAGTAACAGAGCCTTTGTAGGAAGGGGAAGAGCTGCTCAGTGTTTACTTCCAGGAAGGGAGATAACTGCTAGAGTTGAAGCTGCTGAGAAGAAAAATCCCCTGGGAGGACCCAAAGACTTGTCTTCAGCCTTGTTTGAGCACATTTAATACTACTGTGTCTGCAGGTGTCAAGACACTTTGCTCCTGAGTGTGTAGGTTGTGGTGCTTCTCCCTTGGACGTGTTTTTGTTCATGTTGCTGCTGCCCTTTGGTGTCCCTGTGTTGGATCTTCTCCTGCTCTTAATCCATGGTATCCTGCTGTTGTGATATGGGCCTGCTTTATCTGAGAAGCCCAGCAGATGCTGTGTGTTATCTCTGTGGGTAATAAACGTACTTGTGGTTATGAGGAGCAGTTACTGTATTCCAGTGAAACTTTCACATCAGATGTTCTGAAATTACTTAAAAATCTGTATCTGCATTTGAAATGCAATTGCCTGTTATTGCCACATTAAATTCAGCTGAGCTATTGAATAACCTGCTTTATTCTGTGCTTTCATGGGGTTTAGTGTGTTGATTTTTTTTCAAGATCTCTCATATGGATTTCTGGAGGATGGGTCATGAATATTACAGCTGTGTCAGTGAAACATGGGCATCCCCAGAGGCTGCTCTCAGCCAAATCGGTGGGAGGATTAAAACCTAGTGTGTGAAGCTGTTGCATCTGTGCTTAGTCTTTCCCTATTCTGACTGATTTCCCTGCTCGGGTCTTTGAACCACATCCCCTTTGAAGCTGGGATGACTCAGCACCTTGCTAAATGTGAGAGTTTTGGACATCAAACAGTTAAAGTGGAGCTCCTGGGGAAGATGCTGGGATGGCAAAACTTTGAACAGAGGGGGAGCAAACCTGGGATGCAGAAGCGATGGCAGGCTGCAGTGGGTTGGGAGGATGTGCTAAGGAGCTGCTTTATGTTTTGCTGCCTGTGCTGGGAAATGTGCATCCTGGATAGTTTCTAAATTGACTGTCGATAGATGATCAAGTTAATTGGTGTGACCAAAAAGGTCATTACTTAGTGGGATGGATTTCTTGTGCTGTGTTGTGTGAATCCGCTGAGGGTTTTGGCAGAGCCTGGCTGCCCGTGCCCTCAGGGCTTTGATAAATCTCTTTTAAAAGCATCAGCCGTGCTTACAGGTTCTAAATTGACCCAAAGTTTTGCATTTAATGCAAGACTGTCCTCTCTGGGTCTCTTGGCTGGCTGGTTGGATATGATTCTTTAAGGTCCTCTCCAACCTAAACATGCTGCGATTCGCAGAACGGGTGCATGTATTTTCCAGACAAAAGTGGAATTGTGCCTGATACTAAAAGAAAATTAGGAAAGTGCTCACTACTTTTTTTTTCCTGGGTTTTGTTGTAATTGAAACTGCAAAGCTTTCATGTTCTTTTGGAAATCTTTGTGCCTTTTTTGTCTTTTTTTTTTGGAGATGGTCTAGTGAAAAACTCCGATGTGTTCTTTGTAGTACTGATGCATGTTCTCTTACCTTGCTGGGAATATCATTGCTGCTCTAAAAGAATAATACATATAGTTCCTCTTAATCATGTTGACTCTGAGGAGCTGGCCCATTTCTGTGCCTTACCAGTCCCGCTTGCCAGTGTGACTCCTGGCAAAGCCTTGAGAGAGCTCATAAGGAGGAGACATAGAGCTTTTCACCACCAAAAGAAAGACAAGGCTTGGGGAGGGCAGAGAATTAGCAGATGTTCAGGCTGATGTTCTGGGGGTTTTGCCTGTGGTGTTGTGATGGGACCTGTCACTATGGAAGATAAGGCTTGTGTCTGAGACACTGGGGCTTGTTTGTGGTTATCTTCAGCAGTGGGGTGAGAAGTGTGACATGGGGTGGAGGATCTGGTGCTGCAGGCTTGTCTCCATTATCTCCTTCTTGACAGGTATTTTCCCCCAGCACAGAGGTTCAGGCAGCCCTGCTGTGAGAGAATTCAGGTTGTCACAGGCAGGCGGTCATGTGCTCCCCAGGTTTGTGTGTGCTTGCAGAGGTACTCTGCTGTGCATAGCAAGGCATCTTGGCAGAACACACACAGAAAGAGGAGAAAAGAAACCAGCATCTGATGCAGTACCAGCTCCTTCGCTGGGTTGGCAAGAAATGTTTAGATCCTCCTTCCCAAGAATAATTCTGTAAACATAATACTGCCTATTAGCCATGTAAATTACTGTTATTGGTGGCAATTGTTGTAATGGAAAGATGAGTGTCTTGAAGCTCTGGTTTGATTTACCCCTCCTGCCCCCCCTCCAGGCTTGCTAACCAGTTGTTTATGTGAGTGCTGATTGCGGCTTTTGTCAGAGAAATGAAAATATTGATCAAAATTATTTAGCTCTGGAAAAACCTTGGTCCCAGCAAAAGCAACTTTTCTTTCTTTTCCTTTCTACTCTTTGTACTGAAAACAAAGGGAACCTTTCCTGGAGGAGATGAGCTGTACCATCGTGAAGTCAAATGCCATCCGATTGAAGAGGGTCCTTATGCGCAGACTTCATATCTGGAGGCTTTCCTCAAGAGTCTGTCAGTTGAAAATCTGGCTAGCAGTGTTACCACAAGTGCTATTGTGGGCTTTTCTTTACGTGCAAAGTGAGGCAAAAAGGAAGTTTCTCCCAGCTGCTGGCAGAGAAAAGCTTCCCATTTACTTAACGTTTGTGGCTGCTGCCAGGATTTTCTGTTTAGAGGCAGAGGGAGTTAAGTGCGAGGTGAAAGGCTTCAGCAGCACTTCAACATCCCGGCACGAGGCTGAGCTGTCAAATAATTCTTCTCACTCTTTGTTTTTTATACCAGTCAAGGCACTTGGATGGTTCTGTAGGTTTAAGGCTAGCGGGGCTGCGCTGGAAGCCGAGGACATTCCCTGTTTCAGGTTTAACGTTGTACTCCAACAACAAAAGTATCTGGAAAGGGGGAAGACCAAAGTGTGATGTTCCAGAAAAACCTTCTGGAAGGGGGGAAGACCATGGTGTGCATGTGGGTTTTTATGTAGATTTCATTAAAAGTGTGACTTGGATTATCCTGCTAGGTATCTGAGCGATGTGAAGGGCTCCGCTGGAAAATGCAAGCGATTGGAGGCAGGTGACTACAAATAATCCTTGGCTAATATGAGGTGGGCTCATTTAATGCTAATCCCTGCTCAACAGTAGTGAAAGTTGGATGAAGGAGATTTTGCAGGGCTGTTACTGACCTGATCATCAGAATGATCACACACAGTTCTCTAAAATGAGGCTGGTGCTTTGGAAGAGGCATCATTCTCGTAATTTCCCTCTTATATTGGAGAAGAAGCTATTCAAAATGGCCCAAAATTGCCTGGTTATGAAGATGAGGGTTTCTCTTCTGCTGATGTTATGTACTGAGGCACAGAGGACCTCATTAAAAGAGGAGCAACAGTAATTACTCTAGATTAATGGAAATAAATCTGGCTTCAGTAATAAATGAGGTTGTGTTCCTTGCTCCAGAGCAGCTACCATCTCTCGTGCTCATCTAGCAGCATGATACAGAGGCAAAACCTCTTCTCACCGGGGAGAAAAGTGGGTGATTTGGATGTTTTTGCTGAAATCTCAGTTTAAGTCCAGGATGTCGTTTTTAAATGAGTTTGGCGAAAGAAGCAGAAGCCCAGAGACAGCAGAGGGAAGCACCACATACAAGCCTGGACCCCATTGATGCAGGAGGGCCCAGAGTGGTGTGATGGTCCCCACAGGCATTCTGCTGCTCGGATACTGTAGCGTTGGAAGCGTGTCCTTCACTATTTGGAAGCAGACCCAGTACTTTTACTGCTTTGTCCTCAAACTGTCAGGTTTCAGCTGGCTGCAGCTTTGGAAAAAGGAAAGATTTATGTGCTTTGAAGAGAAACTTGCACTGACAGTGGGTGAATGCACTGTAGATGTTGAAAAGTTAAGCAGCCAAGTAGGTGTGAGGGATTCTGGAACATCAGCTGTGAAATATGTTTTCTTCCTGTTATGATACAAGTAAGTTTAAATTTGGAAATGGAAGGGCAAATTCCCACCCATTCTGACCTTTAGTCATCTTCAGAAGGTGGTACTGCTCCTTGTTTTTCTCCACTTTCAAGTACCTCCCAGTAGCCATGGATATGGGTGTTATCTCGCTATTTTTCTTGAGGTTCTGTAAGAGCCTACTTTGCATTTTCAATGACAACTGAGTTTCCAGATCATGATCAGATACTGTCTTTTAAAACAGGAATAGGTGAGAAGTTATGCTGGGAATATGCAAAGTCAGATGGTCAGGTCCTTGGTCAGATCATTGCATTGTCTAGTTGTGGCAGCTGCTTTGATGCAGTAGTTCAGCATCTCCTGGTTTATTATTTTCAGTCTTCTGTCAGCAGTGAGCTATTAAAACATACTTTCCCATTAGTTCTCTTTGTTGCTGTTCTGAATTGTCCTCTCTTCCCCTGTGTGCTGGCTCATTATTTCTCATTAATTCATGGTTTGTGCAATTACCTGGGCAAGGCAGGATTGTTGGCAGGAGTTTGATGAGCCTGGCTTCTCTTCTCGCAGGTAGGTGGCTTTGTAACGATACAGCATGGCAGAGTTGGTTCTTGTCTTCTTGGAGTGGCACTTTACACCCTGTCATGAAGAGACACTCCAGACTCACACCCCAGCCTATCAAGGACATGTGAGCAAACAACGAAGGCTCTTTGCTTAACTTTAAAAGCCAGAAATGTACAATAAATACCTCTAAATACATGCCAGGGGATTTTGTTTGTTGTGAAGGTTTTCAGCTCAGCCTGAGGAGTGCATCTGTCTTCGGATGTGTGTCAGAGCAGTGCCACCCCTGCAGAACGGTTCTTTGTCCTTTTTCTGTGGAGACAGCATTTCAGATAAGAACTGAGATGAGATCTGCTCCTTTTTTACAAGGAGAAAGCCAGCACACAGCAAGATAAAAGGGCTGTCACTGATTAAAACATCGCCGTTTTTCTGCTTGCAGCTTGTGTTTCACTGGCAAATATGTTGTGCCACTGTTTTCCCCGTATGAATGCGCTTCTTTTCTGAGGGTTGTATTTATACAGGGACTTCCCAGCTGCTAGGAGGGACCTCTTGATGAAAACTGGACTAAAGCTGTTGGTGGAGAAGGGGCTTTACCTGCTCTTCTGTTATCTATTTCCAGGTGAGGTGCAGAGTCCCATTGCCAAGAGCAGTGGCTGGGCTTTGAAGATTTCTGGCTTAATTATCCTATTTGTGCTGCGGGTAGCACTGAAATCCATGTGCTCTAAGGGAGACTCAGCTATTGTGAGGCTGTACAGGGCTGGGAGAGAAAGACCTCATGAAAGAGCTTGTACAGAGGGTTTTCTTGTCATTTCCAGGGCATATTTCTGTCTTTATGCTTGATACAAGGAATCTTTTGCTGTGTGAGTGAAAGACGTATTAACTCTTACTATTCCCATCCTGAAGCCTTATGAAAAGTGTTGCCACATCTCTTGTGTAGGCAAGGAACTTCTGAGGCAGGTACAGTCTAAGTAACACTAAATTGCATGTAGCAAGAAGGCAAGGAAAACCACAGGAATATTTGGTGCCTTGATCATCAGTTGAAGGCAGAGGGATGAGAAAGATCTTTGATGATTAAGATCTTTGATCTTTAAGGTATTGAAAACTTCAGAAATGTTATAATGTACTCCTTTGTGGCATGATTTCTTGGGTCTTTTTGGGTCAGTATCTCTGTGCTGCCCTTACCTTATGGGAACAGGTGTGACCGTGGCTGGAAAGAATTGAGAGTGGTAGTTTGATTTCATATACTACAGGTATATGATTTCATGTACTACAGGTCACTGAGGAGCCTGTAAGAGCTGTTTCTCTGCATGCCTATCTTAGCTGTTATAGTATGGGTTCAGAGTCATCTTCTGAGTGTATGTGCAATTGTGGCTGGGTGGAGGGCAGTGGATGTAGTCCTGTGGCAAGGTGACCTGTCACTAAAGCTTAGCAAAATGCTGCTTCCCCTTTGCATGGCTTGAAGTATCTCGCAGTACTGCTTTGTAGGTAAAGCCAACCAGTTGCTTATTCCTAATGGCACTCCCTGTGGCTTGCATATCAGAGCACTGACTTCTGAGTAAAATGGGTGTGCAAAGTCAAGTTGCACATCTTGAGTAGTGCTTTCCCTTTCTGTGGTTCCAGATAGCAGCTGGGAGAAAGTTGGGTTGGAAAACAAAGCTGTTAGGAACTGTTTGTTTAGACACAGGCAGAATGAAAGCGGAAAACATAATCTGTCTGTTCCCCTCAGCCTCCCACCTTCTCTTTGTTTAAAATGTCCACATGCCATTGCCTTTCAATAAACAAAAGATGTTTCTTATATGCTGATGTTTACTAGTGAGGGAATGTGATTTATTAGCAGAAATCGCTGCTCATGCCTATGTTTTCAAACTGGAGCAAGAGTTTATAATTTTATAGACCTTTTAAGAATAGATTTCCTAAAGCAAACAGTGAGGAGCTGTTAAATTATAGCCATGTAAACCAACCGTGTTACAGTGTGATTGCTTAGTACCATTGGCTTTATTATCCTGTAACAAATAGGAGTGGTTTGGGCTGGTGGGAGATGACATGTTTTTCCTGAGATAGCTCTGAGCTGTTTCAGAGAAGCCAGTTTCAGAATCTTCTTTTCCTTGTAATGAAGGAGATGTGGACTGTATGGGTCCTACTCCAGTTTTCTTCCAGGATCATGCAGGGAGGGGCAGCTTCTGGAAAAGCAGTGTGGAGTTTCTCTCTACAGTCTCAGAGCCACAGAAGTCTGAGTTAGGCAGGGTCTCTGCTTCCCCATTTGCTTGGGACCTGTTTGCCCTTTAGAGGGAATAGGAGGGTGATGCAGTTCCCCCCAGAGTCACGAGTGGTGGGGGCTGTGTTGGTGCCTCTCCTCAGCCCTGCCTGAGCTCATGAGCTCTGCAGGGCTCCCAGGTGGGCAGAGTGCAGGCCAGGGGCTTTGTAGCTGAGCTGCTGTGGGAATTCCTTAAATCCCTGAGCATCAGCAGAAGTAGCTTCAGAGTACCTGGCTCTGGCATCTCCGGAACCCATTGAGACCCACGTGTGTACCCCTCTGCCCTTTTCTTTCCACAGCTGTTCACATGGAGCTTAAGCAAGTTGAGGTGCCAGATGCCTGGTCTTAACCTCTATCTTCCATGTGTCTGTCACCTCCAGGCCTTGGTGGCTCAGTGTTGTTCTGACCTGGTTGTGAATGAAGCTCTGGACATAGTGACCACTTGAGGATAGTGTGTGCTCCCTTGTGCGGCTCTGCCAGCCGCCACCTCCTCGCCTGTGCCAGGCAGTTTGTCACTGCAGGTAGTGAGTCACAAGAGTATCGGTGGTCTCAGCTTCAGCTCCTGCTTCATCTTCTCTTGCAGTTAGCGTGCATCTGAGGATATCTGCCTGGAGCCTGGGTGGGATCTCCAGCACATGCATTCATGGTCCGCTGGCCCTCCTCCAGCTGCAATGACTGCCAGTCATTGCAGTGACCTCTACTGAGATGTGCATTTAAAGGGACCAACCTCCTGTGTTTCTTGGTTTCTTTCTCCTGGTTCTCCACTTCTGTGTGATGTATTGGGCTCATTTCTCCATGATATATTGGGCCCTACATGTATGCACGCTGGAAAACCTTGTACCAGGTTAGTTGGGCTCTTGGAAGAAATTGTCTTTGCAAAGAGAGCTGTGGCTTGTAGTAAAGTAGGTTTACGATGACATAGTTTCAGTGCTGCAGTATGGCCGTGATGGCTTTCAGGTTGTTCTGGGGCTAAAAATGTGGCCTATTAAGACTTCTAGAACACAATGTAACCAATTTTAAAGATACTTTATTCCTTATGTGTTATTGTGAACTGATTTCACGGACGCTGCATTGGGAGACCTACTTCATAAGATCACTTCGTCTGAAGTGGAAGTTGAGGAAAGAATCAAGTGTGCGTGTTGGTGAGCATGTGGAGCTGCCTTGGAGGTGTCTGGCACTAACTGATGGAGGCTGCTGGACCAGCTATTTCCATTTCTGATCTTCCCTGCCCCCAGATGACAGAAGATTCAGAATTGCATGGAGAAGATTAGCATTAGGAGTTTTACCACCTACTTCATTTGAAACTGGATGCGCTCGAGATGTGTTGAACAAATGGACAGTAGCCTTTCTTCTCCCGGGGGACAGCTTTTACATGGATGGGAAGCTACAGATGGGGCCCAAGGCAGAAATGCAAATAGGCAGGGCTGTGATACGAAGCATTTGGCAGCATCGAAGGCTTAAAAGCTCCCTCCCCACGGCTGCTTGATCCTGCTCGCTCAGTTGTGCTGACACAGCTGGTTGTGGGCTGTACTGTGAACTGTGTGAGTGGAGCTTTGGCCTCAGAACGATGGGATTAGGGCTTGTGCTGCTGGCACTGTGAAGCTGGCCAAGCCCAGGCCATTCCCGTGCTGCTGGTAAGGAGCCCTCAGAGGTGTACACGCTGCAGAGTGGCTGCTGTGATTACAGCTTTGCAGAAGAGCAGCAGTAAGCATGAACAGCTAATGAGTTTTTATAACCCTCTTTTGTTTGCTTTTGAAGACAGGAGTCCTTCGCTGCCTGCCTGGCTCCCATTCGCTGTTGTGACAGTTTCAGCACCAGCCTGTGAAGCTCTTGTTACCTGGGGAGAGTTCAGACAGGTTTGGTTTCAGCACAGGTCTTGTCCCTGAGCTGTTCCAGCACTTTCCTGACAGGAGGCAGTTGGTGTCAGAACAGGTTTAAGCCCTGAGACTGTGAACAAAACAATCCTGAGGGGCAGATCTCCCTCAGTGATGAGTTCAGTGGTGGGTTGACTGTTTTTTATAGACGAAAAGGTCAGATCTCTTGCCTGGGTTATGCAGGAAGGTTTTGTTCTGGAACAGCCTGCTCCTGATGAGCTACCCTGTCTGCTGAGCTGCCAGGCAGTGGTCTAGCCAGCGGTTTTCCAAAGTTTTCCTCGTTGTCGACTGTTGGAGAACTCACTTTTTCCTACATTTTCCTCCTCAGTGAGTACTGACGAGTTTACTCTTTAGGTGAGTTCATTTGAAGCTTGGAAGTTCCGAGTTCAGCAGCTTGGACAGATAGAAGCCACTTCTGGTTTTGAGCTGCCCTACTTGGAGTTTGGTTTTAATCACAAGTTTTAACAAATTAACTCTATTGAAAATGTTCTCAGTGAAATACCCTCTTTCCCCCCCCCCCCCTTCAGAAGCCATTTGCTGTCTTCAAGAAACAATATTCTAATTGAAGGCATGATAAAAGCAGAGTGGCAGTGGTTGTGTAAAGCTTAATTTATTAAACAGCTTTGTTTGTAATGCAGAAAAAATCTGTAAAGGGAAGAAAAAAAGAAGCTCCATGCTTTAAAACTGTCAAAATAAAATCTACAACTTTGAAGTCTTAAAATACTTTGGGAAATGCTGAATGTTTTTGACTGGTTATAGGGAACAGCTGAACTGACTTAACTGGAACAAAATTAGAGAACAAAGAGGTTTTGTTTCCAGTGTGTATTCTTTGCCCTTTGACAGCGCTGTCTGGCTCACACTCTTAAGACAGACGCACGGAGCAGGTCACTGTAAGCTTCCCCCCTTTGCTTGGACTTTCCGTGTAACCAGCCCACTGGAACAACAGTAATATGCTTATAAAAGAGTAAAAATTACAGGGAAATTCAGGGCAAGAGCAGAACTCGAACTTCCTGTAACTGTTGTGTTGTTTTTGAAGGGGTCTCAGTCTCATATTGATGGTTCCTTGTCCCCAGTGCCACATGTTCATGCTGGATTTGGGGATACCACAGGCTAGCAGGGCTTTTCCTGGCTGGTGATTGATGTTGCGTCCTACACTGTTGGACCTTCTCAACCTGGTATCAAGGTAAGAGACTTGCCTTCCATGGAAGAGGATCTGAAAGCCTCCCAATGAGCACTTGCCATGTATGCAGCAGCTTTCATCAGCAAAATGGTGAGATGGTTTCTGTGCACATGGGCATACCCTTGGCATGGTAGTTGGCACATTGGCTCTGGGAGGTGCTCCTGTGCGCTGTTCTTCTGTAGCCATCAGTCAGGTCTATTTGCATGAAAACAGGCTCTCTGTAAAGTCTGTCTTCTGTTGGGAAGGATAGACAGCAGGAGGAGATGAGCAGCTGAAAAACCCAGCTCTTGTTTCCATGCAAATATCCTAGAAAGAACAAAGAGAGAGTGAGAGGCATGCTCAGAGATGGGGTCTGCAAGGAGAAAGCCTTCAGAGTTGTTTTCCATGAAACAGCATCAGGTCTGTGTGAATGTGATTTTTACAGTGTTGTGAGCTGTGGGTCTCCTGGGTGAGTCACAGATGCTGCTTTTGTTTTGAGCTTCTCTAGGGCTAAATCCTCTGCTCTGTCTGTGGGAATTTTGCTGCTGACCCCACTACATTAGAATCAGGGCTTTTAGGATCTGCTGCTGAAATGATGTGAGTTACCTCTTCTTCCCAGATCCCAGCTTGTATAGATTTATAGACTCCTAGAATGGTTTGGGTTGGAAAGGACCTTAAGGCTCATCCAGTTCCAACCCCTTTTCACTAGACCAGCTTGCTCCAAGCCCCATCCAACCTGGCTTTGAACACTGCCAGGGATGGGGCAGCCACAGCTTCTCTGGGCACCCTGTG
>JANRGW010017870.1:0-39310 GCA_024733675.1 Psilopsiagon aymara
GATCTCCCCAGAGCACAGCAGAAGGGGAGAATCCCCTCTTTTGACATGCTGCTCACACTCCTTTTGGTACAGCCCAGCACAGGGTTGGTTTCTGGGCTGCTAGCGCGCACTGGAGCCAGTTCATATTGAGCTTCTCATCAGCTGTAGGCTGTGCAGCTTAGGTTGTACATTTATGAAAGCCATTTACTTACAAAGACTTTCAGATACTTTTGTATGTAACAGAATGATAAATTTACTGAATTAAACTAGCGGAATATTTTAGGACATTCAAATTAGCTCCATTAGTCCCAAAGTGACTGAATTGAAAGAATTTTCCTACAGAGCTGGAATAATAAGAGCTTTTTAAAAAATCCAGGAGCTATTATCTCTAAGATATGTATGACTCGAACGTTTCGTAATGAATCTACAAAATGTATGAGTTAAAGTCACTGAAGAATACAATTTATATTTTACTGCTGTCTTTTTCTACTGTTTTTTTTCTCTTTTGAGGATGTGTAGAATGATGTAACTCTAAATTAAGTGCTTTGTTTCTGAATGTGGTGTCACTTTCTGCTTTTCCTGATCAAACGGGTTATTGCCTGGTGCCCCTCAGGGCTACGTATTCTGTTGGTCTATTGTGTCCCAAAAGCTGCTGCTCCTGCTCCATGCAGGTGGCCCCTTCTGCCTCCATCCGGGGGGGGGAGGAAGCTTTTATGACTTCCAGGGTAGCCCCTGAGGGTTGTTGCTTGTCTTCTGCAGCACTGAGCACAGCCCCTTGTCAGAGCTCCCCTTTGGGCCTTTACAACCCTAACCATTCTGTGATGATTCTGTGATTCTTGCACACTTGTGTGTGGTCAGTCCCAATGCTCATGCTTCGTGATCTCACTCTGGGAGACAGGGACTGCTTGGCCTGTCCTCCTGCTGCTGCTGCCTCTGGCTCTGTGGCTTTCTTTTCCCAGACTGCAAGGGATGTCTTTTTTCAGGCTAACCTGAAGAATGAATGCATCAGCCTGCTCCTGGCTGCACGTGTGTGTTGAGAGGATGCTTGTGAGCGTCAGCTCTGGAAAAGAGTAAAATAAGCGACCATCCCAAAACAAACAAAGCCCTGTAACTTAAATTAACGTAAAATGAAGTAACATAAACTAACATAGAGTAACATAATACGAAATTAAATAAGACAAAAATAAAAGTAACCAAGCTAAAACCAAATGGAATCATAAAATAAAACCCTGTTTCCACTTGTAAGCTTTGTGATTTGTGTCCTTGAAAGTGTTTTTGGAGCTGAAAACCCCTGGCATTGCAGGGAAATAGCAGTCTCATTGTTATACAGCTCAGGGTGAGCACAGGGAATGGAATAGGAATGGAATGGAAAGGAGAGGTATTGTATGGAAAAGAATAGAATAGAATGGAGAGGAATGGAATGAAATGATGACTGCTGTTTTGCTGGGTGGTGGCACGGTGACATGAGGGTGACAGGGCCCCCCATGCCCAGCCCCACCTGCTGCACAGCTGATTTGGACTTTAACCTTTTTGATTTAACTTTCTGAAAGTCCTCTGCCTACCCCACGTTGTGGGAAGGTGTTCAGGTCTTGTCTAAACCCCTGGAAAGTCTCTTTTCCTTTAGGATTTAGTACCTTGAATCCTGAAAGAGTAAGGAAGGTACTATTCTTGTCATTTTGCATGTTGGTGCCAAAATTCACCTGTACATTCATACTATATACATAAAGGCATCTATACCACATACATTCATTTGGTTGTGGGGATGCCAGAGGTGAATGAAAGAAAGGCTTTTGGTTCCCTCTGCATGAACGTTGCAGGGACATAGAGAGCATGCAGGATTTCTTCACCATTTCTTACCAATGAACACCACATGACATTTGCTGCTACACTGTTTATGGTGTGGTCATCTTCTTGGAAAGAATGGGTTTGTGTTCTTGATCATCTTTTTTCCTTACACTTCAGTATCTGTTTTACTCCTTTGGCCTTCATCCTTAATATCTTTCTTCAAAGGGATGGCAGCCCTCTCAGCTTTGTCTTGCTCTTTCTGGTCATTGTCTTCTTCTGTAGGCCCTCCATGTCCCGAATCAACTGCTTAGTCTTTGTTTGCCTTCATCCCAGATGAAATTTGTCTTCCTTGAACATGAGGAATGAGAAATGTCCATAGTGGTACAGGTGAATACTGTTCTTTTTTATCTTAGCAAGCAGGTAAGCTAATACTGGGAATCCAAGGTCATGAGACTGGACTTGAGGGTGGATCAGTGGTGACATCTGATTTACATGTTGTTAGAGGAACACTGGGATGGATTAGGTCTGGGGGCCTTGTCTGCATTTTGGTGTGGAGGTTTGGGGGCCTTGTTTGCATTTTGGTGTGGAGCTGCTGGCTTTTGGTTAGGTAGGTTGAAGAGCAGTTGCTGTTGGAAGTTCTGTTGATATCTTTACAGCGTCCTGAACTAGTAGCTTGCAAGCCCCATTTACACCTCTGGGTAAATACCAACACTCTCTATACCAAAGACTCTACTACCAAAATAATGAAACGTTACAGGTATATGTACAGGCAAGTAATTTCATACCTAGTCAGGAGGTCTTCTTTTCTTCTCTTCTGCAGCTGGAGCTGCAGTTAATAATAAGGACTGTCACCTTATTATCTGAAGTCCTATAAATTTTAAGTATTAATTCATGCAGTTTTATTTTTAGCTGAAGATCAAGCAATGATTTCTGATGCTTTTTGTTTCTGATTTGTATGTGAATCAGGTCTTAATATTCACACTACATTATCTGAAGCTCTTGCATGATATTAGGAGTTATAGTTTACATTCTGTTAGTCAGCCTTGGGTGCTTTGTCTTCATCTAGGCACAGACCCAGAACTCGCTCACACCAGAAGTGTCTCTGAGGGAGGGTCTGGGATCTGCTAGATAGGAATAGCTATTCTTCCCTGCTTTCTAAATGTGAGTTTGGGGAAGGAAGGAGGGAGGAAAGAGCTGGAGAAGATGTCTGTTCAAGGCAGAGAGGCCTGAGACTTAGGTTCAAGCGCTGGGTATGCTATCAGATTCCGTTGTGACCTTTTGAAACTGGCTTTAGTTATGCCTACGAGCAATGCTGTGGAAAAGTTTCCAACCTAGTTAGGCACCCAGAAGAGTGCTGTTATTCACACATCACTCTATTTAGGCTACTTAACCCCTGGCTGAGAAGCAGGATACCTTCCAGGCTTGAGTATCTCTCTTCAGTGCTGTACTGTATTTTTAAACACCCCCTGAGGTTCTCAATGCTTCAGCCTTTCTCTGTGAAATCCTCCTTCCCTGATCACACATTTTTTGACTAACTGCAGGAAGAGCTGCTATTTCTCACGCTACGTTTGGATGGCATCTAACAATGGATGTCATAATCTCCAGCCAACAGTGTGATACAAATAAACAGAAGGAGTGATTTGCTATTATTTGCTTGTACTGCTCTATCAGCTAGAGATGGCAAGCCAGTTTTACACCCTTCAGAGTGAAAGCATAGGTAAGCCTGCAGGTAGAATGATAAGATTATAGACTGGATTAATCTTTCAAGAGAAATAGCATGATCTGTATCACCTATCAGACAACTGAAGCGATGTGGATGAACCGTCTTGTTCCAGTAGCAAGATAGATTAAAGGCAAAAAAAACAAGGAGGAAAACCAGACAGAATATCACTTAGACAGCATAACGGTGCCCATCAACAAGTCCAACCCCACTGGCTATAGTTCTCCTTCCCCAGAGCACCTGGCTGCCCTGTAAGTCTTCCTGTTAGCTGTCACAAGATGGGGCAGGAGCCAGTGGTCCTGCTATGCCAGTTCCCAAGGAACCTCTGCAGGATGGAAGAAAACAGGCTGCACCACCTTCTCAGTGAGTTCTGCCTCCAGCTTGCTGAGCGAGAGCTTGCCCCACTCCAAAAGGCTCCTGATTCCCTCTGTCTCTTCGTAGTGATCTGCACTTACTCCCATTTTGTTTAAGGGAAGCAACCTGATGCTGGTTCAGAAACTTGTGTGACAGCCTGCCCTGGCTGTTCTGCACCTTGTCTTCCTCCTCGCTGCTTCACAGTACTGACAACCAAGGGTTCAGCTGATACTGAATCAAAACCACAATGGTGAATAAAGCAGGAGGGAAGAGATAAAGCACTTGCCTTCTCAGCACTGAGTCATACAGCCTACCAGCTGGTATAGCATTTTCCTAAAAGCCAACTACCTTTCCAGCCACTAATTGCACGGTGCTCTACAAGCAGTGTTCTGGGCATGCTGGGGTTTTATTTCCAGGATTTTGATTTTATTTTGGGCTTCTCTGAATTGTAACCTGAGTACTGTTGTTATACTATGGATCTGAAGGTCACAGGGGCATGCTACAGTTATGAAAGATTAATGAGATGCTTCATTAACCTTTGTAATTTTGACTACTAGGAAATAAGCCATTTGTGTTATTTTTCAAAAGGAAAAAACTGTTAGTAAAAGTGTTGGTAAAGGAAACAGTATACTTTGGTATTATTCAAGCACTTCGGTGCCAGGACTTAGCACTGGTTTTCCTTTATCTTCACTGCTCATACCTTCACTGTGTTCTCTTATTCCTGCCTTCTCTTTTCCCTCCAGGCCTGCTCTCTGAGAAAAGCAGTGACTTTCTCAGTGGTGGAGGGGCATCCCACCAACAGTGGTCTCATCCACAAACCACTCCAAAAAGGGAGATTTTGTTCTCTCATGACTGGGGTTTTAATCTTCTTTTCTTTCACTTTCAGACAGTTTTCCAGCATCTCCCATGATTTAATGGTGATTTTAGAGGCAACTTTACTGTAGGTAAAAGGAGAAAGGTAACTTTCTATTCATGTAGCTGCTTTATGGCTGCTCTAAAGGAGTATAAACACAACTCTAAAATACAGATCTAATAAAGGAAGAGTTTATTTCCTGAGACACAGTATTCTGCATGGGAGGACAGTTTCAGACTGTGTTAGAGATTTGTCTCTGTGCTGTAGTGAAGAAAATGTGTAAACAAGAAATCACACAACAGTTTTAACTTTAGGCAGGCAAATATTATAATGTGTTCAGATTTTGCCTTAGATAACTCAATACTTAGTTTTGATCTTGTATTTCTTTAGTCATATTGCACTTAGACTTCTTTATAACAGTGAGAATTCAGTGGATCAAGTACTGTACACAAATTTTTCCCAAAGTGCTTTTTGAATCTCCTAAATCTCATTAAAGTCCAGTAAGCCTCAGATTCCTGAATCATTCAAGTGTTCTGAAAACTCTCCTCTAGCTTATTCTCATTAGTAATTACAGCCCTACTTCCAATAGCTAATAGATTAAAATCAGAGAAGATAGTGAAATAGTCAATGTGAGCCTTATTTCATGGAGGAGAAACGTCGAAGATATGTTAAAGGAAAAGCTTTCACACGTCTAAGTGCATCATTAAAAGCTAACTTCCATCTCTTCCTGCCCTTCTTCCTTTGTTAACTCAAAGATTGAGTGGTTTGCCCATGCCCACACTGGAAATGGGCAAGAGATGCCAGACTGAGCACCTGTTGCCAGAGCCCCTGCTGCCATAAGCTGGTCCACTTCCTCTCTGTAGTCACTTTATTCCCCATGTTAAGGAACAGTGGTATTACAGTGTCCACAGCAAGGCTGAGAAGCTCTGTGACCTCTGCAAAACTGAGAACCTTGCCTTTTTTATTTGTCCCACATTCCCTCGTTGGGGTTGTGCAGTAACACTGTTTTTATAAGAGTAGTTCTTTTCCTCCCACAAAAACACAAGGAAGGAGGAAACGCTGGTGAACTGTGACTCCAGAATATTGTTCTGTGCTCTTGATGGAGAGAAATGGGATTTGGAGAATGGAGAGGGACCGTTCCCAAAGTTTCCCTGATCATGACTTCCCACTGAATGGCTGTTGGGTGTAAATCACACTGTCCTTGAACCTCATTCCTGTCCCAAGCTCCTTGCCCATCCACCCCGATATAGCTGAATTGTCATGACCCAGAGATTTTCCTTGAGTTTTAGCTTTATAATTTGCTTTCAGATGTGGAGGCTCTTCGAAGAAGTAACTTCAAAAACTAACAAAGAGCAACACTTAAGGCTGAGGGAGCAGCTTGGTGATACCCAGTTAAACTTGCAAAAGTTGCACCAGAGACTGTGGGGGAAATCCTGGCCTCACTGAAATGAGACAAATGCAGTCAAACTTATTTCTAATGGAGCATCAAGCCTTCGGTTCCCTAGCCAAGGCCTGCTTGGAAATGGCCATCAATCACCTTTAACTTGTGTGCCTAATCTCCCAGTTCAGTTCTAGGGCCTTTTTTCATCCCTTCTGCTGTAAATTCACCTGTTTTCTCCTCGTCTCACACAGGAACTGGGGAAGGTCAAACGTCAGTCCCTCTTTTTATACTGGACAATTTGAAGTCTATAATGTTGAACTCTATATTGAATGCTTGTCTTAGTTCAAGATGCTTCTAACTTGGGCTTTTCACAAACTGTTATTGATCTCCACTTCCAAAGCAGTAAATCCTTTTGTGTAGTAATTCCATAAATACAGCAGAGTTTGGGGGCTTTGAATCTTCATTTGATCAAAAAATACCAAATCTCTCAGATAAATCTATAGCTTTCAGTGTCAGCTTTGCAGCTATTCAATCATCTTCTCTTGGACACTAAATCAAACACCTTGAGTTTATGCTAAGTTTTTTCCATGACACCTGTTTTAAGTATATTGTCCTCAGATGACTGTCAATTAAATAATAATTTGCATTTATCACTATGAGAAGGAAGTTATCCACTTAATCAATTTAACTAACTCTTTTTCTCCTCTCTTAATTTACATTCACAGACAGCTATAATTTCAGCAGGATGGAGGGGGTAAAATAATTACCTCAATGCTAAGAATTACAAACCTAAATGCCTTCCTGTAAAGTTCTTTAAAAACTGGATCAGTCAACTCTAATCCCTATTTATTAGGACTATTTATAGTAAATCCCTTCACAATCTTCCTTCAAAATATGTGTATTGGGTGAAATTAACCTCTTACAGGCAAAAAGGAGGCAGCATTGGTGAATAATTTAGATGCATGGTCTGAAACGGATTCCTGAGTTCTCTTCTTGGCTCCTTGTGGTTTAGCTGCACAGCAGTGTGGGAAAAGTAGCTGCTTCAACACCTTTAGTAGGAGCTGGAGCCAGTTCTTGAATCTGGTAATGGATGCCTGGCTGCAACCTGCATGTTTTCACAGGTAACGCAACTGCCCAGATACCTGGAGCATGTCCTTTATTTACCTCTATAAGGATTTAACTGGAAACAATATTACAAAGGTAAACACAGGGGAGGTGAACACAGTTTTCTAGAGAAATGAACTGTTGTCAGATTCAGAATGTATCTCCCTTATTGCCCATCTTTTTTTCACTGGCTACAGTAAATGTTTGAAACCGTGTAATGCAAAATACCTCCTAAAGATAAACACAAATCAAAACTCCTGACTCTATTAGGCATTAAAAACGTGGATTCATTAGTGATACTGGGTTTATGGCATTTTATCGTTTTCCCTACTTCTGAGGCCTCATCTGTATTCCACAGAAAAATACCTTTCTGCTTCTGTCCCACAGAGACAATCTTTTTGCCTGCCTTTCTCTGCTCCATAGTGTCCTAATCTGAAAGATGTAATCTGAGTAAAACTCAGCAGAGCTGTTTGCAGTTTGAATTTGATGTTGAAGTTTGCTGCTTCTATTTCAGACCTGGAGAAAGGTGCTTTGTCCCTGAAAGTCTGTCGCTGTCTTCCCGCTATTTGTCCAAATCTCTAACATCCTTTATCTAGCCTTGGCTTCATCATATATTAGCATATCTCAGCTACTGCAGTACTGTCAAAAGAAGACAGTAACTGAAGTCTGATTTGAAAAAAATAAAGATGTCCTTGCAGGACCCTAGATTTTCATCAGTTCCCATTCTTCAGGATAAAACCATCACTCTTTTGGCTTCATCTAATTCACTATTGGCCATATGTTTTTCTCTCTGATATTCCTGCAGTCTCCAAAGACTTTCTTTGAATTTAACGAAGTGGCTCATGGCCAGATGAAATAAGAAGGCCCCAACTACACGTAGCTAAATCAGAACCTTGTTATGGTTTTGCAATTACTTTCCCAGCTGCTTTCAATTTAAAAAGAAAAATCTTCTCAGTTTATCAAAGAATCCCTAATTACTCTTTACCATCCAGTGTTTAATGTTTTGTA
This sequence comes from Psilopsiagon aymara, assembly GCA_024733675.1. Classification (NCBI taxonomy): domain Eukaryota; kingdom Metazoa; phylum Chordata; class Aves; order Psittaciformes; family Psittacidae; genus Psilopsiagon; species Psilopsiagon aymara. The sequence continues at coordinate 8,185 of JANRGW010017870.1, forward strand.
TACTTTGTATTCAAACAAAAATGTTTTGTTGATGATTTATGTTAGTTATGAATCTCTCTGCTTCTTTTTCCATGCCTCCATACTCCCAAATGAGAGATGAATGTAACAAAGTGAAATTATTTCATCACAAGCAATACAGCTGGTGGTTATCAAATAGTGGTCTATCATTTGCACTGGCTTTGTTGCATCTTTAATGAAAAGTTTGATAAGGAAAGTGCATAGGAGCCTAAACGAAATGTTGTGGGATAATACTTCTTTCTTGCAAAGCTTTACAAATCTCTGCTCTTGATCATAGAGAAACTATGGCATTTCTGCCAGGATGCCTCATGGGGGCTGGCAGAAAAACTGCTGTGCTTTGCTCTTCACATTAAGACCCCATGGTTTAAGTCACCAATATATTTTTCAAACTTCAGGCAGTATGCCCTCATCTTTTGGACTTTCCTTTTCATGTTAGATGCTGTGAACAGTTCAGGTCTCGCAACTTCAATCCGTCAGCCCTTAAAATTTGCCCTCCTCAAAAATTGTGTTTTCAAATCTTAGGGATACTGAGTTAGAGGTAGAGTTGACAGGATCACTTGACTTTGTTTCCTAGGTGATCCTTTTATAATAATACAAGGATGGCATAAGGAGATGCCAGAATCCATTATCCATTTCCTGTCCTGACATATTTTATAGGACTGGCTTGAGTTCTAAAAAAAGCTGTTGTTTAGTTAGATACTTTTATTGTTAATCTGGTCTTTAGGAGGCAGGTTTTCTGCCATCTTCCGCTTTACCCCTAATACTGTAGAAGCTACTTGCAATTTCAGCTGCAAATCTTTGTCCCCGCAATCTCTGTGAGAGATTAGGAGATCAGGTAGGTGAAATCAGTTAAGTGTGTGTTTTTGTACTGACCATGAGTCCACATAGAAGTTATCCATGAATCCATATAAAACAGGCATTTGCTCTTTCAGGTGTTCGGAAACTAAAGTTTTTCTTTTCTTATGCCCATGTTCACTGCTAAGAATAATCTGCCCTCACAGTAAATCTTTTCCAGGTACATGTTATCAAATTGGCTTGCTGTCTCTATGCAACACACACGCAGTTCTCCTGGCAGTCTGCACTGTACATATTTCTTCAGTCTTTTATCGCTTTAGTTGCCCCCTTTGGATTCTCTCTGATTTATTTCATGTTTTGGATTGAAGCCAGTGCTTTACCACCACTGCCGCTTGTCTTACGGAATACATCTTGGCATAGCAGAAACGAAGGTAAAAGCAGCACCGGAGGGGTGTGTACAGCTGCAGGCCTGGCCTCGCAGAGTTGATATAAAATAGTGCTGTTATTACTCCCTTGATTCCTCACTCTGTAATGCTACTGTTTACGCATTGCAAAACAGCAATCGCTTCTTTCTGCAGCAGTAGCTTCACACTTCATGCTTGTCTGGAGCTAATGGCTCAGGTTGTATTGGGATCCCTTGATTAAGCTTTGGTATGTTGAAACACCTCAGGTGTGCTATGTTGGATCATGGCCCCAGCCTGCACAACAGAGCCTCTCTCTTTCCCCAGCGAAGTGCCTTGCACATATGGTTGGTTTGTTCCAGTGCTTGCTGCAATTTAGCTACCTACTTTGGAGTTTTAACTGCTCTTCTTAGGGTGTTTTAAGCTATTTAGGCCAAACGGCCCACTCTGGTTGTCTGCAGTTAGACCCAAGCACTAGGCAAGTAGATTGACTTACTTGAATTTTGTCTTCCTTCAGTTTGTTTAAAATCAGTAGGATTCATAGGCACTCGAGAAGTGTGAACATCACATCATTTTGGGGGCATATAAAACTTAAGTGGTAGTATTGTCAACAAGTGGGATTCAGGAAAAGGTAAGCTCCTCAGCTGCATGCCTCAGCTGGGACAGTGAGAAAACAGAACTTTAATACAACTGAAAACATGGCAAACCCATTCCTGTGTGTTTTCCGTAGGTTAAATCTTACCACTGTACTCCTGTATCAGAGACATTGTAAGTCAACTGTTTAGTTGTTATCCATCAGCTGAGGTAAGTCTGTGGGGATACATTTAGCCTCCTCGGCCTATGGAAATTACACCTCTTCAGACTGCTTCATTGTCTCAGTCAGGGTAAACTAAGTGCTACCAGCAGTTGCCACAGCTTAGCTACCATGAGCTGATCTGTACCGAACCCAAATTTCAGGTTTTGTTGTGCTCCTGGAGTACCAGAGGAGGAAAAAGCCTTAATTACTTCCCAAGTTGGACTGATCAGACTTTTCCTACACAATTGATAAGTGACCTCTTACTTCCTGAGCTAAGGTTTGTTTCCAGAAGGATGGTTCCTGCTGGAGCTTGCAGAAGGAGATAATTCAAAGACATCATTCTAAGGTGCAAGTCAGCCAGACTGGAGTTTGGCAGCAGAAATCTGCTGTCTGCCATAGTTGCTGTCTGACACAGTTACTTCTTATATGATGTATTACTCATTGCTGTGTCTAATGTAATGACTGTCTGAACTGCTTCCTTTGTCAAAACTGTCCATATTTATATATGTATATACATACATACATTTGCAAGGTCCTGTACCTGGGTCACTGTAGTCTAAAGCACAACTACAGGCTGAGAAGAGACTGGGTTGGTTAAGAACAGCCCTGAGAAGAAGGATGTGGGGGTGTTGGCTGATGAGAAGCTCAACATGAGCCGGCTTCAATGTGTGCTTGAGCTCAGAACCCCCTGTGTGCTGGGCTTCATCAAAAGGATCATATACAGCAGGTTGAGGGAGGGGATTCTCCCCCTCTGCTCTGCTCTGGGGAGATTTCCCTGGCAGTCCTGTGTCCAGCCCTGGGCAACAGCGCAAGAGGGACGTGGAGCTGCTGGAGTGAGTCCAGAGGAGGCCACAGAGATGCTGTGAGGGCTGGAGCAGCTCTGCTCTGGAGCCAGGCTGAGAGAGCTGGGCTGGTTCAGCCTGGAGAAGAGAAGGCTCCTTAAGGGAGACCTCAGAGCAGCTCCAGTGCCTGAAGGGGCTACAGGAAACCTGGAGAGGGGCTTTGGGCCTGTAGGGACAGGAGAAGGGGAATGGCTTTAACCTGACAGAGGGGAGATTTAGACTGAATGCAAGAAAGATTTTACTATGAAGGTGGTGAGCCACTGGCCCAGAGAAGCTGTGGCTGCTCCATCCCTGGCAGTGTTCAAGGCCAGTCTGGATGGGGCTGGAGCAACCTGCTCTAGTGGAAGGTGTCCCTGCCTGTGACAGGGTGTTGGAACTGGGTGATATTTGGGGTCCCTTCTAACCCAAACCATTCTCTGTGATTTGATTTATGTATATAAATTCAATATGTAGCATGCACACACAAATACTTATTCGTTTTATGTTCCATGTGTGGTCTGGGTGGGAAATTTCGCTTTTTTTCCTTGAAGGAACAAAAGCAGCCTTCCAGTACTCCAGATGTTTTGTCTGGAAATGCAAGCAGATGTTTCCCAGGGTCTGCCTTCTCTTTGAGACAGGTTCCTTGTCCAAACTGGATCTCCTACAAAGGGCCACCGAGTGTCACATCTTGGTGATTCAGCGCAGTGCTTCACTGAGAAATAGCGCAGGCAGAAGAACTAGCCTGCAGCTGAAAGAGCACACGAGAGCTACAACTCTCATGTATCAAGCAGAAATCTTCATTTTATTGAAACACCCATATGTTTTACATTTTCCAGGTACTGCTCATAACGATATAGCTTTCTGTAGATGAAATGCAAGCCCTGGATAGCACAGAGCTCAGGAGAGCCATAGACTAAATTTTCTGGTATAGGATGTGCTTTTCTAGCACAATGTACCTTACAATCTGTGGTCACCTTTTCAGTAAGTAATTAAGCATTACTGTGAAGTATATAAAAATAATTATACCCATTTAACAGATGCCTGAACAGAAACAATGCAAAGCAGTAGCTGGTAGTCCCCTGGAGAGCCAGAAGACCGGATTCATTTCTGACTGCTGCATCTTAGCCTCTTTCAAAACGTAGCATATTCTCTTTCTACTGCAGTTTTTACAATTACTCCTCATTAGATCAACTTTCTTTAATCTGCAGCATTTGAGCGGTTGTTTCAATGCACCTTCATCACCTGACAAGCAAATGCCAGATTAACCTCTTTGTCCTTGGAGACTGTCTCTCTGAAACTGCTCCTTTTCCCTCAGACAGTGACTGCAGGAGCCTCCTGGTGACAATGCAGGGCAGAATGCCTTATGCTGTGTAACAGTTCAGTGTTTAGCATCACCACACTGATAAAATGACTTGTCTGTTCTGGACTGGTGAAGAAGAAGCCTTTGAGAAATACTGTTTCTAGTGGCAAGTAACTGTTCTATTATCCAAAGTGCCTTGTGGCTAGGCATTTATTGTGTCTTATTTTGGTCATGGCTCAGATATTTTATAACGCAGTATGCTGCCTTTCAAGAAGAATCAACCTGCATTTTACAAGCCAATTCCACTGTATGCATCTAAAAAGCTGCTGATAAAACTATTTCATTTTTGGTTTTGTAATGTTGCAGCACAGCTATTTTAACATCACAGCCACTGTTAGAGGTTTATTTACCCAGAAAGAGAATCATCATTAATGGTTAGAGCCCCTAACTAGAAGCCATTCTTATTTGCATTACTGTAACACCCTCAGGTCCCTCAAGAGATATTGCACTGGCCTTCGTATTACACACAGGCATTACAGACAAATGGTAAGGTGCCATTTACCATTCCTATCCCTGAAGAGCTTTCAACCTTCTTGTTAGTTGCCTGATTCCTATGCTCATTACCTCTTCTATTTTTCCCTCTCATCCATATGCAGTTTATTCTTCTTTCTATTTAGCTATTTTTACTCATAGGATACATCCCTACTGTGCTAGTGTGTGAAAACAGCAGTTACGTTATTCTGGCACTGTACAAATGTCACAGTCCCAACCTGAAGTACTCACAGTTTGAGATAAAGGCTTGCTGCTGGGGTGGGTTTATTTAAAGAGGGAATTGTGCCTGAATATGAGTTGAAGACAGCAGAGCAAGGCTAGTTCTATATTAGTTTCACTGTGAAAACAAACTTTCACACTCAATCCTTACACCTCTTTTATTTACTTTCTCTTTATAGCCATGTAATTCCATATACTTTGAGAAAATGAATTATGTCCCATGCTAGCATTAACAGTAAGAGAACTAAATGCAAACAACACATTATACAGGTAAACACTACAGGATATGGCCATTAGAAGATACACTAGAATGCAAATTGTATGCTTCAGATGCTGAAAAACATTGTAAGGTGTTCGGATATGTTTGGTAGGGTATTTTATTCCCCTCAATTTAGTCCAAAGCACCCAAGATGCTTGGTAGTTCTGTTACTCTAAGATAGATTAGGAGATGCAATTACTTTAGTAGAGGGAAACACTTGCCTGAAACGATATGGAAGCCAATTTTATACAATTGAATTTGGATTTCAAAACCAGTCTCCTACACACAGAGCATAAACATCCTCCCTGTCATCTAGGTGGAGACAGTCAAATGAGGCACCTAATTCACACCTGGTGGTAGGAAGCACGCTGGAACAGGGACCCGCTGCTGCAGCAGCTTCTGTCTCTGCAAGAGGAGGAAGTCACAAGAACCTAGAAAAATGGTGCAAAGCTTTTATGGTTTCTGCTGCAGGGTTTGTTAATGGCTCCACTGATAATTGTAACAGTGGCTAATAAAAGCTGGCTTTGCCTTTGCCTCTTAATTCCCAGATTTTGACTTTATTTTGTTCTTGTTCTCCTTCCCCTTCTCCGAGTTGGGGTTGGGGTTTTTTTTGTTTGGTTTGTTTCTCTCTTTTTTCTTCTTTTATGGTCCTCATCAAGCAGCTGTTCCTAGTGTGGGCTCCTCATCACTGCTGATTCTCATTTGCCATAGTCCCTCCAGCACTCTCATGTCATCAACACCTGCTTCTTATTCTTTTGAGTGGTGACTAAAAGGCACATGAACCACATCCTTCCGTGTCATCTACAGAACAAAACTGCCTATTGCCAAGGCAAACAAAAAAAGACTAAGACTCTATCTGTTATCTTCCTGTTTTGCTTCTTTCTTTTCTTCTCTTACTTTTGTTTCTCTTTTTTTCTGCCCTTCTGTCACAGGAGGGCAGAATTCCTGACCCCTTTTTCAGAGTAGCTGTTACTAATAATGTTTTCCCTTGCTAACCCATTAGCCGCTTAACCCATCAGCAAGTTAACAGCATTCTCAGTACCTGCTTTTCCTAAGTGCGTGCAAGTTTTGTGTTCCCAAACTGAATGTAAGTGTAACCTTTTGGTTGTTACTTATCTTTTTTTCTCCTTTGTTAAAATGAAGGGAAATTTACCCTGCTGATTTTGCCAATAATTCCAGCCTGGATTCTTATCTCTGTAAAGCTGTGCTCTAGTTTGTGAGCCGAATTTAAGTCTTGCAGCTCACACTGCATTAGTTCTCTTTCTAAGAATCATTTTAGTATGTGTAAGGAAGTCTTTACTAATGTTATTGTTATTACTGTATTTGCTGGAATGTTTGTTATTCTAGATATAAAATGCATTATGGAGACCAGGTTCACTCCCAAAGAAGTATATTTTGGTAGAGCTTTTCTGTGTGGGCAGGCAGCGAGGAGGACAGAGTTTTTTATGGGTTTGGAAAGCTTTGATAAGATGTTTAAAGAACCTCATGGAAGACAACCCTAAATCTAAATCCCTGTATTTCTAATAGGCAAAAAATGCAATTAACCATCTTTCCCTGGAGTGGTAATATAGCAGGCTCCAGCAGGTGTGTTACTATTGCAATATCAAAATAAAAAGTCTAGTCAGCCTTTCGCTATAAAAATAAGTGAAATGCAGAGCAGATGCTGTAATAACCATTAATTTACATTCACCACCTATATTTGTTATAAAAGTAGATGAGGACACTGGAAAAACAAGTTATTTTTGGCTCTTCCATGCAATATCAGAAGAAAGCTACTGTAATGTGTTTAGCAGAGCAATGAATACATATTGGCCAAATTTATCTCTGCTATAACCCTGCAGAAATATAGAATGAATTTAGTCCTAAATTCCACTTTGTGGAAGGCAGGATAAAATTAGAGGCATTTATTGAACATCACCTGGAGTTTTACCAAATCTGGTACCGAACTAACTTTAAAAAACTTCCCAAGGGAAACAGAACAGTATGCAGACTGTACTGCTCAGAATCTGTGTTAATCAGTTCCTGTTAGAAAAAGGTTTTAATGAGTTGCGTAATAACCGATATCCAGAGGAACTCGAAAGGAAAGTAGCATTTCTTGGGTGTGATTTCTGTAAGACTTCTGTGCTTAGCCCTCAGGTTTTTGTACTGGTTTAACAATATGGCATGTTCTTGCATGAGCCACATGTAGGCATGGACACATGGCTCTAGGGTGAAAGGGCCAACAGGACCTTAGATTGTGCAGTACCTTTCAACTGGGGATGTTTCGCTGCAGTTCCCTTTCAACTGGGGATGAATTGCTGCATTTATAATTACAGGAACTTCACCATAGGTCTGTTTAAGCATGCTATTTATTAATTTTGAGAGGTGAAAGCAGAAAGCTCAACCAGCCTTGTTGGTTTACTAGAATGGTTGAAAGTTAAAGCACAGCGTTCAACTCCTGAAGTATTTTGTCCTTAAACACATAGTACCTGTGTCACCTCTATCTTTGCTGTGATATTTGACAGCCTTTCTACTAATGCCAAAGTATAGAAACAAGTAAAATAATTTCAAAATGATTCCTGGTTTCATTTTTTTTTCATGAAATACTGGTATTAAACCAAAGTTTTGACTACTCTGCAGAGTTGTGGTTTTACACTGAGGCTACAATCTAACAGATTGCTGTTCTAATAGAATCAAGGCATAAGTCTTTTTCTCCTCTGATTGTTATTCATGCAGGTGGGTGCTTTTGGTATTTTGCTTATATTTGCCTGTATTACAAATCCGATTTTTTGGAAAGCCCTATTATGTATCTGCCTTAGTTTTGAATGGAACCTTGATTAATGTCTTTTACTGGTGGCTTGCTAGACCTGTGAAACACATCAGTGGGGATTCTTTCAGGCTGGCTATGAAGCCAAGCTCTTGTGGGTTTCCAGCTAAGAGAAAAAAGGTTCGCACACAGAAAATTATCAAAGGTTCACTTTAGTACAAAAAAATCGGTTTTGTGCCATCGTTGTTGAAAAGTTCAAAGGTTTTTCTTTTCCCCATGATTTTTCGGTGAAAACAGTTGAGCAAATTCACCACAAATTTCCGGGGAGATTCAGTTCAACGTAGGCATTTCTCAGGGAAAAAAACATTGGGCTTGACATCTTTTTTTTCTAACTGGAAGTGTTACCGTTGTGCTCTGTTATTTTGTAGTAAAAGAGCCAGCGCTTAAGAGTTTCGTGCTGAGCAGTTCTGAGCAGGGTGAGATAAGCAGTCAGACAGTGACTTGTGGTGATTCTCCCTCAGCAATCACATATACAAGGAGAGGATGGCATCTGCGTATGTGTCACTTTTCAGTGGCCGTGTGTGTTAGCAGGGTTCTGGCTTTAACGCTGACACGGAGGGATGTTCACACAACATGTCTGTGGCTATTTTACATTGCCAGTTGCTTTCCCTGGACTCCTTTGGTTGTCAGTGGAAAGCAAATACTTCTCTGGAGGGCAATTCAGAAAAGGAGCCTAATTTAGTTGTGCCGAATTGGTCTCTGGAGAATCTCTACTTCTCTCCATTGACTGTAAAGGGCATCTAAATTTGGGCTTAAAGATAGATAGTGGGAATACTTCCTTCTCTTTTTTCCCAGCTTCCTCAGTAGTTCTGACCTGATTTTAAGGGCCCTGAGTAACTGGATCATGTGTTGTCTCTTCTTGAGAGCTGTCAGCACCCAAAACCACGCAAGGGAATGCATTTCACGGGCCAGACTTGAAGGGCCTGGGTGCTAAGACCCAGTGGATTTAAAAGACATAGGATCTGAAAGTTGAATCTCTATTAACCAACTGGTAATGGGCTATAAAGATAATAATGGTTACAGGGGCTGCAACAAGAGTGCAGAATTGATCTTGAGCAGCTACTTGGGGCAGGAAGTGGGGAAAAAACACATTCCATGTTGTGGACAGGACAGGTATTTATATACAAATTGCTGTTTGGAGAGGAAACTAACTTTATTTGTATTGAGCACAAAGCCACAGAATGGTGTTTCCAAGAAAATGACAGTCCAACAAAAGTTACATCTACATCAATAGGTAATGCAGTATAAAGTGAGTAGATAGGTAGGATGAAAGAATTGGTGTTGAGCATCTCACATCCGCTACTCTGGGTTCAGGGGGTGAGGCTGTGAGGGCAAGGAGGGCTGTTGTTTTTTGGACTAGCTTTAGTCTGGTCCTGTGGACTGGACCACTGGAGTGGTTGGTTGCATTTGGTGCTCTCAGTGTATGTTCTGATGCAGTTTTGTCCTAAAGGAATCCACGAGGTACGTCGCAGGCTGGTATAGTGATGACTGGGAGATGCATGTCAGAAGTGCTTTCTGGATCTGAATCAAATTGCTAATGTAGGCCTACCCAAAGACACTTTAAAGGGGCAGACTTTTATTTTAAGCTTCCTGAATGCCTTTTGTTCAGCTGAGTAAAGTTGCTTGAATATTTTCATCAAATTGTTAATCAATTTGTTAAATTGACGAAAGTTAATTTCCTTCTGAACACTTCTCTCTAATTTGTCCTTCACCCCCCCTCCCTAATTCTGTGAACTCCTTTGTCTGCCCTTAAGAACATCAGAGCTTGGTACATGACCACCTTACCTCCCAATGGTCAGTTGCTGCAGCATGCCATAGGATGAGCTGTTACTCCTGGTTTAGCTATATTTTGTATTTCCATTGAGCAGAAATCAGAAAGTACCAGAGCTGGAAGAAATGTGAGTGACACACACAGAATAAGGAAAGGAAGAAAGGTGACTATTTGTAATAGAGGATCAAGCTTGCTGTATTGTGGCTTGTACCTCTGACAAACGGAGGAGTATTACTGTCTGGTAAGGCCTGCAGAGCTTCGCCCAGTGATGGTGTTTCATGAACTCTGAACTAAAACCGCAATTCAGACATGCCTTAGTTACCTTGAAGGGATGCCAACAGACACTACACATGGTAGCAAAGAATCCATTTTCTACTTTTGTGATTATTTTCTATTATACGTTTTTGTCCCTTTTGCTTTTATGTGTTTTCTCTAAGTTTGTTTTTTCAGTACAAATCATGAAACAAATACTACAAGCTAAAATGTTTGTAGTATGTCCTCCCTCTCATCCTTTATGTACAGCACCATAGCCTAATGGCATGTACGCCCTTTAAGATTCCCATTAGCTTTGTGAATAGCACAAAACAAATACTACCTTATGCTCCAGACAGGATAACATCTAAGGCATTAACTCCGCAAGAACTTGGCCAGATTTTCAAGTACAGGTAATTAATGACCTACAAACCCTACCTGTGGCAGAATTACAACAGCAGCTTTCTCCTGCTGGCCTACTATTGCTATCCCCTGGAGATGAGGCTTTGGAGAAATAATCATCAGCCAATTCCATTCAGGCATTCACCCCTCTCCTGAGATTCACAAAAGGGTGATGAAGTACCTGTTTGTGTGCTTTTTAATGTGACCAGCAGACACTCCATGGTTGCCACAAAGAGTATCTGAAAGACAACAAAAAAAAACCCTAGGTGGCTTTTGAAGCAGGAGAGACCTGAAGTAGATGTTTTCAAACTGTGAATCTCCTTTAGACCTGTTGTGTGTCAGGTATGTTGCACTTTAATCAGGATTTCAAAAGAGTACAAACTAAAATGTGGGTAGAAAAAGGAAGAATGGGTTACTGGCCTTGCCTAAAATTCAGAGGTAGCAGAGAACTCGCCAGAGAAACGCACACTCTTGCACACTTGCTATAGCACGCAAATCCCATTTATAAATATTGCAGCAGAGGAAGGTACAAACGTAATCATTTGTGATTTCAATAATTTATATTAATACACAATTCATGAATTCAGTGTTTGCACATTTGGAGAATGCTATAGCTGAAATGGATCTACTGGGAATGCAAGAGATGAGTAAGTAATGGCTTCCATGTCTTTTCAGCACCTTGGAAGAATAAGACAGCTACAAAATTCAAAGATCCAGGTAATTCCTGACATTAAAACTGCTGCCAAATACATGGATGAATGCAAGTCATAAAGCAAGAAAAAAATTACCCATGAACCTGAGTGTTGAAAACAGTGTGTAAACACTGAATTGTAGCTCTTAAGTCGGCAGGTACGTTTTCCTATAGCACAAAAGCAGCTCCATTCAAAGATATCAGCAGCTCACTTTTCTTTGATTTTTGTACTGTAGTACATATGTGTATGTGTGTATACAGTTGTTGGGTGCATAAAATACTCATTTATGTATCTCTTCAATAGATGCCATTTCCAAAGCAATGTATATCCAAATGCTATGTGATATGTAGTCCATGGCAAAACCTTCCAAGGACTCACACTAGCTTTGTGGCAATAGGACTTCACCAGTGGATGTAATGACCAGTAACTAGGAGAGTGGAGAAAGTGCATCATTAGCACTTTGTAAATCTGACTCCAAGGTATGTAAGGTTCCTGATAGCTTTGGGAGATAGCAATGTCACCAGCAAAAGACTTTGCCTCTGTTGGCTTCTTTTTAAACTATTTTTATTTCCATATTTCAAAATTAGGGATGTTGGGGTGTGTTTTGATGGGAAGCAGGGCATCTCTTCTGCTGGCAGATCAGTGTGTCATCTGTCACGCTTGGTGGCAAGAGAGCTTTCTTTTCTTGACATGAAACGTAATTGTTGCCAGAGGTAGGAACTTGGGCTTGGCTCTGATTTATTTATGTTATTTTTGTCATGGAAGAATGAAAAATTGAGGCAAATGTCTTCAACAGAAAACTGCTGACCAGATGAGAAACAACAGTTGAAACAAGGTGGGGAGATTAGAGGGGTTTAGGTTTCTTCTGAAGGAAGATCTGATTACATTTTCTAGCTGTCACAATTATTGATGGTTTAATTTGTAAGTCTTTTTGTGCCAACCTAATTTTCATTGATGACATGAAAATTTTATGAGTCAAAAATTACTTTTCATTTTTATAGGTGATTTTAAAGGGAATTTTAAAAATAAAACTTCAAAGCTCCTGTTAAACTGAATAATTCCTGCCTTAACTGTAACTAGTGTTTATATTCATGTGTTGGTGTAGACACTGCAACCACTTTCAATGCACCCAGATAATTCTGGCTACTGTGATTTGTTACTGGTATATTGCCACAGTCACTCTGAACAGTAGGAGAGGTGATGCAGTCATAAAAACCCTCCACCGTGCTTATTTTGGGAGTCATCACAAATGGTAGTGCAACAGCAGATGGGAAATCTTCAGAAAGTTCTCATACAAGTGTAGCTTGAACTGCTTAATGAGAAGTGGAAATCTCCTGCTGAACGTGCTTTCAGTTCTTCTTTTAGTAAAGGGTAAGAAAAGCCCCAAGAATTATTTATTGTCTGGGTCCGAAAATGTCATTCAGAAACACAGCATCACAATGAGGGGCTCTAATTTATGTATGTTTTTTCCTCCAAAAAGGTAAACTATTCACCCGAGCCACCAAGGAGACAGAATCTGAATGATTAAAGCATCTTCTTGCAGGGGAAAAAAAAGATTGGCAGTTGCATTTTTTTTGTTTGATACAGCTCTGCCCTAAAAATTAAAAAAGAAAAATCCTGTTAGGATGTGTTGTTGAGAATCCCGTTTTATAATGCAGACACTATAAATTACAAAGAAATAAAATGAAGATGCTAGTAATGTCCTTATCCAGATGAGCTGTGCTCTCGTGATTAATCACGTCACCAGAAACCCATGTAATCTATAACTGCTTGTCTTATTTATCTGTTTATTGGGCTATCAGATGTTCCCATTTCAGTAAGTGCTTGCTCTCTATTGAGAAGGTACTTAACGTGTTGCATCACTGTGGGCTTTTTCGAGGGCTCCATGCTCCTCAGCCTGGCAGCCCCATTTAGCTTCTGCTATCCTCCAGGCAACGCTGACTGTCAGCAGCTCTACATCTCCCACATCAGGAACTTGTCGCCTGTGAGGACAAAGTTCTGACTAGAAGGCCTTCATTAGGTCTAGGGTGAGGCATCCCTGCCATGGCAGGGGGTTGTAACTGGATGATCTTAAGGTCCTTTCCAATACAAACCATTCTGTGATTAAGGGCTGTACTTTTTTCAGTATCTAACTTATCTGTAGGAGCTGCCCATAAGGGTAGACCTTCTCTAAAATCTAAATGTCCCCTTTCTCCCTGTAGCACCTAGCACGTGCCAACTAAGTGACAGCATGAGGATGTGTCTAGCTCAGGGGAAAACCTTCTGTTTTGAAAAGAAGGTTTCTGAGGGCAGTTCAATGTATTTTCCTTCAGGGTACGGTACTTTCCAGAAGCAAGCTCACAGTCTAAGCCCAAGGCTTGCTCTGTAGTCCTTGAAGGACTTCCAGAGGGCAGACCTGAGCCACAGCTAGGCTTACTTGCCCTCTGGAAATGCCTCTGTGTTTCTCCCCACTGTAGTAAAAGCCCAAGGTGATCAAAGTTATCACAGAGGAGCAAAGAAGTAGAGCAACCAAAAGGGTTTAGTTTGGCAGGATTGCTGCAAGAGGGGGACAGCAGAGGGGCAGCAGCTTCTGATCAGACTTGTCATAAAGTGACAGGAACTTGAACTGTTCTGAGTGTTAAAGGACAGGAAAGCAGAGCAATCCACAGCTGGAAATGACTTCTTAGAAACATTAATGAACATTAAAAAATGGAAGGATAGAACAAACAGGGCAAAACGCATCCTGTGTTCCTACCCTTCATTCTTCCTGGTCACAAATTATTACTCTCTAATTTCTGTGCATGATCCTGGCAGCTGACATTTTCAGAGGGAAAATCACTGGTTTGTAAGGAAGGAAAAGGGAAATTGGGAATGAAAAAGATCAAACCAGAAATACTATGAGTTCCAAGAGATATGGAAAGTGAGTGAGCAGGAGAGGAAGAGCCAGGGGAGCAGAGGAGGATTTTTAAGTGATTAAATTAATTTGATGAAATTTCACCCAATTAATTTGCTTTTGAAACATTTACATGCGTAGGATGCATGATACGTGTATGCTCATAAGCAGGATACAATGCATAGGGTGCACGATATCTGTATGCACATAAAAAGGATAAAATCAAGGAAGACAAAATCTGTCACTTCTCAAGACTATATTAGTTGTGCATTAACTTTCTTTTGGCAAGACAACTTGTTCTTAAAAACTCCTATTGATGAAGGATCCCCAGTCTTGCCTGGCAGTGTATTACACTGTTTAGCCATCATTATTTGTTTTCCTAATAGCTCCTACAAATCTTACTTGCTGCAGTTTCAATCCATTGTTTCTTGTCCTATTCATCGTGGAGAAGGAGAAGCAGGACATGCTTCTCCTCTTTGCAACAGCCTGCTACATATTTGAATAGTTGCCATGCTAACTCTAAGCATTCTTTGCTCTAGCCTTTGCACCCCTCTCTTACTCAGATATATGTCCTAGGCTGTTGTTAAACCCAACTGTTTTCCATATTTATTAACAAATGTGCTCAACATTGCCCAGAAAATTCTATTCAAGACCGTCTATCTCAGTTTCAGGGTGATGTGAAAATACGTCCATATGTTGAGAAGCAGCACTCCCATTTGCATGTCCCAGGGTGATGCCTACCTTATTTGTAATGGGAGACCATTATTAATCCACCTCTTTAAAGTCTACTCTAATATCCTGGTATTTTTTTTCGTGGTTAAGTATATAACTTCCTGTCTCACGGGTGAAACCATTCAGCTGTTATAGATACAGTTGAAGATACTGTACAGAAGTGCTGTTGTATCTTGTACTTCTTGTCAGGTAAGTGCCTTAGGGTTTTTTTCCTGATTGTGTCCCCATCTCTAGTGTGCTTGCAGTTACATCCACCTTGAGCTCACCAGAAAATGTAATAACTGTGTTCCCTGTTTCGTCATTCTTGGCACCCCTGCAAACAGTGACTTGGCTCGGGACAAACCGCTGTAATACCCCTTAATACCGCCACATCAATAGCCAGCCATTATAATTGCTCTCCGACCATCCTTTTCCAAACACCTGTGCGCCCACTTTTGAGTGGTTCCATCAGGAAGCAATGATGCATCTTACACAACTTTTTCCAGTATGCCCAGTTCAGCCTCAGCTTTCTTTTTTGGCTGCACTCCATAATGAACTCCAGTATTTGTACCGCTGCCTCCCATATTCCTGGCTGGCTGACTAAGGGCCTGATTATTTTCCAACAACTTTTGTAATTATCCTTGAAGAACTAAATTGCTATCTGTTATGTACAGTCCATCTGTCATTATGATAACTGTTCCTCTCCTCATAATATTTCCATGTGGGCTTTAATTGGCAAGCTTTTGTAGCTTGGTAAAGATTTAATGAACTTTGTCTCTACTCTGAAGAACAAATTTCAAAGGCAGGAACACTAACAAGTATAGCTGCTACTCACCCAAGATAAAGGTGTCTCACTCATAACATGCTCTGGGTTTATGGTTAAAAACCTCTTTACAGATGCATGACATTGCAAAAAATAGGCAAACCTGACTTTTCTAGTGTATGCTTTTCTACACAGCCACCCTTATTTGGACAAAAGAGGCTGTGGAGAGCTCTCACAAGGCAACTTCACAGCCTTTGCTATGCAAACCCCGTGTAACTTCAGGGCGTGCTGTTTCAGGTTGCGGGCTGGATTGAAGGTTGCTGCTTGTGATAGCTAGTTAGATGGCTCTCTGCTGTGCCTGCACCCACCTTGGAATAAAGTCACTTCTCTCAGAAAATATATTGCAAAAATTTAATTGAGAACAGCTTAGAAGAAAAATGCCTGCAAGTGTATTAAAGCATAAATCTTTTGGTAGCGCCTTATAACAAAGGTCTGCGAGGTCAGTAGCTTGCATTTAAAATCTCAAGTAGGTTGGAGGTAATTATGATCACGTAGATGCAGCACTGTACGTCATGGCTGATATAATTAGAGGTCTTATTTCTCCACAGGCTAATCAGAATGTAACAAATCCTTACAGACTGCAACACCTTCCACTTTGGTTCTCCAAAGTGTTAATTAAGTTTCCAAGGTCTCTCAGAATGTCCTTTTGTGGTTTTGTTTGTTTGTTGGGAAGGGGGGGGATATTGTTTGTTCGTGGTTTGGTTTTGATTTTCTGTAGAGCTAAGAAGCTCTGGCCAGAACTGTTGTGTGGCTTTAGGTGAGAACTTTAGATGGAAGAACTCTGGTGCTACGATTGTTAACATCCAGCTAAATCCATCAGAGTGCATTTCCTTTTCCTGAAGTAGTTAGCATTGCATTAATTTGTTTTCTAGTTAACTGTAGCAGTAGAAGTGGTAAAAATAGATTATTTTTTAAAGTATGGGAGAGATTTCATTTTAAAGACCATTTAGGCATTGCTTATTTAGCAATCCATAATTTGTTATTTGCATCTATATTTATGCTCTGCAGAAAAATTAACACCCTGCCTCGAAGCGTACTTCAGATTTAGGTGATGATAGTGGTTCAGGACTATAAGGGCTCTCCTCATTCTGAGTCAGGGATGAGAAGTACAGAAAACAGTAGAGAATATATACTGTTGTATGCACCAGCTCTTTGATAAGATATAGAAGAAGAATTATGGCTGTTAGGCACTTCTACTGTCACTATTGAAAAATGCAACATTATTATTCCTTATGGCCAGGGACTTCAGATCTAATAACTTTATTCTGCATGCAGTTAATCTGATTTTTGCCTATTTTTTTATCTCGTACTTTGGTTTGTTGCTTTTGTTTCTTTACATCTAATATCAAGTAGCAAAGTAATTCTGCGTATTTTCCAGACATGGCTTTCTTTTAATGGTAAATATAGTAACATGTAGGCAAGTTATCAGTCCTTTTCAAGGTATTGGAGTAT
This sequence comes from Psilopsiagon aymara, assembly GCA_024733675.1. Lineage (NCBI taxonomy): Eukaryota > Metazoa > Chordata > Aves > Psittaciformes > Psittacidae > Psilopsiagon > Psilopsiagon aymara. Next base: position 25,127 of record JANRGW010017870.1, read on the forward strand.
TTTACATCTGAAACATTCCGTGTGAGAGATCATTACTCTCTAAAGTTCAGCTGGTGCTTAGCAAAGCTTTCAGTGCTTGCTGTTCTTCTGCAAGAAGGGAGATGCATTTTGAAGAGAGGTAGTTGACTGGGGACTTGGTGGAACTGTTTACATGGATTTGGATGAGAAGGTTTAGCAATTTTAACAAATTCCAAATTGCTGTATGCTTTCTTGCTCCTGCTATTCTCATGGTAGCAGAGAACTCTGATTCATGATGCTGATTTGAGGGCCTGCCAATTATTTTAAGTGTGAAAGCAAGGACTAGATCTACTGCTTTCTCGTTTTTCTCTTTTTCCTGAAAAAGGTACAGATTTTTTTCTCCGTTCGTTTACTTTTTTGACTTCTTTCTTGAAGAACTGGCCTTAATTTCTTTCAGAAGTAGTCGCTCTTTCAGAAATGCCGCTTGCACCATCTCTTCCTGCATCAGAGGCTCCCTAGTTTTGGAAACCCAGGAAGCCCGGCTTGGAAAACACTGGATAAATAACTTCAAATTCCTGATGAACAAAGGAAAATAAAAGTCACTGGATTTTGGAAATTTCTACACAAAGCTCTTTTTGAAACTATTTGTTTGTCTTTCTCCTTGGTGAGGAGAAGGGAGCTACGGTGGTTGCTGAGAGAAGAGGTAGTACAATAAAGCTAGACACAAATGATTAACAGAGGCAAAGCAGAAGACTAAGAGAAGTTATTTATATTGAATAGATAGCATGCTAATGCAAATATAAATAAGTTGTAACTACAAATATAAATAATTTGTAGTTAAATAGTAAATTTCTAGTTTAAATAAATAAGTTGTAAGTATACAAATATAAATATGTGTATAAATAGGTTGTAACTCCTAAAAGTTACTCTCTGCAGAAGCTATGAAGTAATTTCCAGTTCTCAGTGTATAGGACTATTAAGACTCCCTGCTCCTGACTGAGAGCAGGGACCTTAACCTTTGCTCCTTCTGTTTTTCAAGAAACTCTTCCCAAATTATTGAAAATGCTTTAACACATATACTTCTTTCTTTAAGCTGTTAGTATTGTATCTAAAGCTCTTAACAATTCATTAACTCATTGGAGTACAGACAAGAAGCTGGGTCTCCAGCTGAGCACCAAAGTAGGAGGTTTCAGTGTTACTGCACCACCCAGGCCATCTTCTGGATCAAACTTTGAGTGCAGGATTCATGAAGGGTTTGAATTCAGTTTAGTTACTGCTGGAAAGTTGACTAAACTGAGCTTGTTTTAAATAATGACTTAGCTTAGAATCTGGTTCATGATCTGCTCCCTACAGAAAGAGGTTTTAAAAGAAATCAGGAGGAGGATTAATACCTTCCCAATAGTCTTTGGCAATGGCATTAGCATTTTTAAGTAAACACTAATAAAATTCCAAATTTAAGCCCACTTTTCATCACTGTGTAGATACCTCTTGCTGATGAGAAGTCACTGTGGAAATGAATAATAAGGAGGAACTGCCAGAATTTGTCTTCACTTGAATGGTGCCATGGTCCAATTTACACAGCTTCAGTAGTGGGAGACAAATGAGCAGTGATTATCATTTATTCTCAGGAGCAATGGTGGTATGAATGGCTCTATCCAAAATAATCAGAGTGTTGGCTATAAGCCAGAGCAAAGGAAAGAGCAACACATGGTGTTGTACAGATTTGGACAGTCATATAGCTTCTGACTGGAAAAATCTAAACTGAATGGATGGGATGGAGGGCGGAGGGGGAAAAGGTGTTCTAATACTGTCATTTGAGAAGACGAATAGCTGTGAGATCAGACTTCCCAGTGCAGGTATCTTTAAAACACAAAACCCCACAATATTCTGTCTCCTGTATCATTTCTTCTGTACTCAGGAGGATTACACAGTGCTTTCTAGCCTTTTCTCCACATGAATCAAACACCCCCAGTCCTTGACTAAGCGGGACTAATCTATCCACCAATCATCTCCTGCTCATTTCATTTCTAAGGTAGTAGTTAAAGCATAAAAGTTTGTGTGAGAATATGAAATGCTTCAACCCATTTTCTTTCTGGTTAGTTGTCTTTCTGTCTCTCTAACTTACCTGTTCACTTTAGATAATGGGATTGGTGCTTAGAAGGTGTCTTGGACTCCTGCTGGGTAGGCAGAGAAATGTTTTCTGATCCTGCAGTGCTGGTGCTTTTAATACTTGCTCTACATACATTCTGATATTTCTTCTCATCATCAGACACCCAAAAAGAAAAGCAATACCGTGCTCTCAGTTGGAAGATCAGGAGTGAAAAGACTAAGATTTAAGTTCTTTGGAAAGGGCTGCAGTCCCACTGGATTGACAGCTATTGCACCCTTTTTTGTCAGTTGAGGTGGACTCATTTGAAGGTTTGATTTCTTTTTAGCTACTGAAAAAGGTGGGCAAAATAGCATCAGATTTATTATAGAGTAATCCAGTACAAGAGTTGTCAGTGCCTTATTATGACAGAGTTCTTTACTTACTGTATTTTGCACTTTGGAGCCCTCTATGAGCTGCCTTCCATCATCAGAGCTCTGCTGAGGATCTTAATTTGTGTAACCACTATAGGAAAGGCTCTGAGCAAATTTTATCCAGCCTGAGGCGCTACATATTACACAGTCTTGTGAACCCTGGAACTTTACTTCATTAAACTGATGGTTTATTGAAGTTCTCATTACTATTGTTCATTTTTTGTTAGTTTGTTAGATTTGTTATGTTCATTCCTCCATAGAGTTGCAGATGAGGTCACTGAAGGAAGCTGTGTTTGCAATAGAAAAGAAATGGGGGAAAAAAAGAGGCAAATTATGAGGTACTTTCTTTGTTTTTAAAATCAAAGTCAGTTGTAACAAGAGGCAGACTTCCTGAGCATCCTACCCGCTGCATTGCAGAGATAATGTGAATGAGAGCTATTGTGATATCACCTTGGGGAACAGCTCCAAAGAGCAGTTCTTTAACAGCTGTCTTATCTTCATACTGGCTGATTTATACATTAATTAATTATATATGGCATAAATTGTAGCCTGGTAAAAATGATATGAGCCATTTTAGGACAGGGAACGTGATATTTTGCCACCACTAATAACAGGCTACAGCTTTATGTCAACCTGACAATACAGAGTCTCAGGATCGATGGGGTTTGTCTTGGCCTGAGCTTGTAGCTTGGTTAACACCTTCCAGAAGCCACCTGACTGGTGCCTAAGATGGAGAGGCTTTAGCGTAGTATTACAGTCAGAAAAGCACAGACAGACCCCACTGTCCCTGTGTACTCAACAGCAGTGCTTTGATTAAGTGAGGCTGTTGTGCAACTTTCAAAGTTTGGCTGGGATCTGATGAAGAGGAGTGAGATTGGGATGAGAAAGTTAACAATTAGTCCCAAGTAGACCCAAAATTGAAGAAGGAGGAAAATCCCGCCACTAAGGTCCTCCCAGCAAGGACTTCAGAATGATAATGATGTGTTGTAACTCTACCACCACCACCACAAGATGAGGGGGATTGAAATGGTCAAATTTAGGACCTTAATGCTGCACCTAAACAGTGAACATAACACCAGAGAACAGGACTGGTATTGGCTGTTTTGTCTAAAAATTGTAACTGCATCATCAGTGAACTTTTTCTCTGTTAATGAAATAATTAAGGACCACTGGACAGCTTAAAAGAGTAACAAAGAATTCTTAGTTCAATGGATAGTGTGTTTACTTTTTGCCCATAACAAGATGTTGATGCTGACAAAATAACCCAACAGTAAATTTGGTGCTGAATTAACGAATTAATGTAGCTGCATTTGCAGTTACGGTACCAAAACTGTACGTTATTTTGTTTGATGGTACATGCCAAATACAGAAAAGAGATCAGCCTTGCAACATATCTTGACTAAGTGCTGAAGCAGTTCTAATTCCTTCTAGTTAGTTAAAACATGCTCTGGTTCTAACAAGCTGATGCACCACAAAACTTAGTGCCTTGCTCTCCAATTAGCAGAAGCTAGGTATTATCCGTATCAAGGGTAAGTTTGTCTTTCCCTATTCCTTGATATTCCTTGTCAAAGCTTTAATTTACTAGGCCTCTGCCTTTCAAACCCAAACTCTATCCTCTCTTACTTGAATGGGGCGCTAAAATCCTCATGTATAGGCAACATGTGATAAGACACTGTAAATTCTTAATAAATCTTGCCTCCCATACTGTGAAATTTTGAAAGTGAGCTGTCCCAGGTTGATTCCTCAGTGTCTTATATCAGTCTGCATTTTCCTTCCCTCGTCATGGCTTTTATCATGAAACTTGAAGAAACTTACCCATTTCCCTGTCAACATTGATGGAAACTGAGCTGCAAATGCAGCAATTACCAGAGGCCCAAATTCTCTTATTATCTCACCTTTTCACATGATTTCATGTGTACAGATCCTCATGATTTACTTCACAGTATCTTGAAAAGCATCTTTTCCTTTGCAAACCAGACTAAAACATCATTTTAACCTACAAAGAAATAGCACTGGGCTTGTTTCTCGTTCACATGCTCTACAAATATGGTTTCTGAATAACGACAGAGACTTTCTGAAGTGTTTTTGCTCTTCATTTGATTTGCTATTGAGTCAACATATTGTACTCTGATGGCAAGCTTGTATTCCAGTATACAGGATGCTTTTAAATTATCATAGGCACTAAAGAATGTAATGACTTATTATGGTTTGTTGTCTGCATTTTGGTTGTGTGTGTGTTATTTACTATACTCATGATATTTACTTGTTCCTCACATCTGCCATGCTTTCATTGCCTTAATGGTCAGAGTAAATATTTTACATTACAGTAGGAGTGGTAAAACATATTCCATAGTGAGAATGAAGTAAATAACCCAATACTGTATCTTTACTCTCTAATCCTATAGAACTGAGGGGTTTTTAGTTTTGTTTTGGTCTTAAATCTCAGAGCATTGCTGTTGAAGTAAAGTTTACCTCCAATTAAAATTGGCCTACAAGTCTTATAAAATATTCTTGTGTAACCAGTTCCTCTACTTGGGGCATACAAATCTACTACATGATGAAATCAGTTTCCCTAATGATGCAGCTGGCAAAAACAAACACATTATTCACAACTAGCAGCAATTTGAGAATGCTTTAACAGCCCCTCAACTTATTCTTTAAAGCAGCTTAAAGGTCATCGCTCCATTGATAAATATACCCTAAAATAACAGATACGGAGTAAAAGCCTGAGTAGAACTACATGAGGGAAATGGGGTGCAAGGGGACAGAAAGGGTGCACCTTTTGTAATTGTGGCCTGCATTAAAATGATATTGAGCTGGGCCAGGAGTCATATCCTGGATTAAAGATCTTTAGGAAAGAGTTTCATCAGGAGTCAGCAATTTCTTCCTCCCTGCAAAGAAGTTAAGCTTTTCTTGGGATACACCACTTGCAGTGTATAGCCTCAAGTGTAACACAGATTTATTTGGCTTAGCATCTTAAGTAGGTGATATTTGCAAGAGCATTCCCTTCTCCTCTTCTTGCCAAGGCAGGAAATAATATTAACCAGCTTTGCTAAAGTCATTTTGCTCCATTATTTCAGGTAGAAAGACCCATGGGAAGACAAGGTCAGAACTCAACAGGAGGGAATAAAACTTAGGGGAGCAAGAAGGAGGAGAAGAAAGGAATGAGGAAAAAAGTATTAAAACAAGAGAAAAAAAGAATAAAGGAAATGCACAAAATACAGAGATCCTGATCAGTTGTGATGTTCAGGTAAAGTATTAATTTTAAGCCTTTTAAAGCTTAAATACTTCGGAGCATTGAGCTAGAAGAATTGCCTAAATACAAAGTTTCACTAGTTGAAATAAAAACTGTCAGGTATCATGTCCCAGTGCTAATTAAGCCAGTACAAATTGGTGCTTTAAAATATAGTGATTTAAGGCCTTGGTTATGTTTGTGGATTTATCCCAGTCTACAGAACAGATTTCACAGGTGAAATTAACAAGCCAGGCAAAAGTACACCTCATGCTTCCACAAGGAGGGCTCTAGTTTACAAATGAACATGTGCTAACATCAACCTACAACTAAGTTCATGGGCATTACACTATCGTTCGGTACGATATTGCAAGGCTGCCAAAGCTTACTATTAATCTTGGTTTTCCCTTCCTGCTTCTGTTCCACTTGCCACTTTTGCTATACAGGGAAAGCACCCTTGAGCTCTGTGTTAGTATTATCCATCTCTTACTTTTTTCCAGCTGTGCTGTCAACCTCCTGTCTGTCCTTTATGGTTCATAGGCAGTATCTTGGAATGTGAATAATAATGTTGCTTTAGTGATCTTTAGTGATTATACCCCCATGACTGGGCCAATACCTGCTGAATCTCAATTTGAAACATCTTCATCATTGGTATTTGGATATCATGGTGAGAAACCTATCAATAATGTCCCTGATAGAATATTCCTGCAGTAGAAGCCTGGGCATGACTTGGCACTGTCGGGGAGGGAGTAACTTCAGCCATGGCCGAGGGAATTAAAACATCTGAAATGGCATCAGACAAATGTGATAGGTATAGTGGCACAGTCAGCACAATTTCTTAAAGGGCAGGAAAGGAAAAGCAGAGGTTCTGCAGGGGTAGAAGTTTGCTGCATATTTCACCAAAAGCAGGAGCAGCCCAGTTGGATGTGGTAGACTGTCTGAAAGTGTAGGAGACAGATTTTCTAAGGTGACAAAGTACCAAAGGGCGAATGCAACCAACTACAGCAAAAATCTCATAGGTGCTAATCTGCATTTTAGGCCCTTCAAAAATCTGATTTTAAGCCTTAACTAAATTGCTATCTGCTTTCTCATGGAGTAGATACCTCCCCCCCCCAAAAAAAAAAAAAAAAAAACCAACACCCTAACTTGGTAAGTTTGCTCAACTCTAAATGCATTTTCTAGAAATTTCTGTGTACATTTGTACATCGTGTACTGGGTCTTGTGTATAGAGAGCTTAATGAACAGAATTACTTTCTGCTTTAAATTTCAGACATTTTTAAGCAAACGCTGTATGTATAACACCTTTGCACTTTCTTAGACTGCATATAGTCTTTATTAACATATTTAAGGTAGATGCAGGATCACAGATAACAAAACTGACATCGATATTTTACATTTGATGTGCATACCACTTTAAAATTAAGCTCATTAAGGATATAGAATGATCCATTGGCAGGCCTGCAGCTGCAGACGAAGAGGTGACAGGCTATTTGGTGAACAATTTACCGAGTGTCTCACTCCCTCCTCCTTCTTAACCATGGGCATTGTAAGTTCATTCTATTAACCTTAATAGGTTTGCTTTCAAAGTGTTTTACTCTGAAGATTTAAACGTGAACTCTATCATGTCAGCCTGCAGCTAACTTAAGCAACTAAAGACGCAATCTAACACATTTATCTATGAGCATATTTGTATGTATGTCCACAAGTAGCAGCATCTAATGCACATGAAGAGATGATGTACAGTGCCCTGCATGATGCTCTTCACTGTAGGTGTTTTGTTATTCCACAGGGTCTCCCGGGAATTTTTCTTTCAGTTAAAGAAGTATTACTGGCAGGCATCTCCAGCTAGCTGAGTGTCTTTGCATGCACTAGTTGGAAAGGTTGTGCACCAGAGAGAAGCTTGTTTTCCTCAAGCAGCAATTCCAGCAGATATATGAGGGCTGCCCTCTGTCCCAGCAGGACATTCTTTTCTCTCCACCTGGGATTCAAAGACAGAATTAGCAAGCAGTAACAGATTCAGCATTTGTGTTGAGGGCAGGCTCAGGCAGCTTTGTTCATACTAATGGGACAGAATAGCAGCCATTATCTCTTCTCTATTGCTGGTTTTTAGGCTGTTCATCCAGCAGTGCTGCTGCCACTTCAATGGAACCTAACAAAGACACTGAAGCAGGTAGGTGCCTCCATCATTTCCATCCCAGAGATTCCGCAAAGTGGCTCCTATCACAGTGACACTATCCCTGACAGATTTAGGTCCTTTCAGGCCTCAACATTTCTGTCCTTACTTTGATGAGTTAGAGCAGTGGCTTGCAGAGGTCATTACAGCTGTAATTGTCAGCTATCGATAGCCCCACTTCTCATCACCCTTGCAATCATCACCACAGTGAATGCTATATGGGCCTTGGCTAAACTTAGCCCAGTCAAGACACCAGTGATTTGCGGCCAGGACCTAGACCTGTTCTTATCCTGAGACAGTATTCACCTTCTGATCTCCACCACCTTAGGTTCATGTTGACTGCCCTGCTTGCTCAAATGGCTGCAGGTAAAGGTTGCCCTCTGCAGTTTTACAAGACCACTTCTTTTCCCTGGGACAGGGATGAGAACCTGACAGACCACCATGTAAAGCTACTGCAGCTTTCTTTCACTCAGAACACAGTGGCACATGGACATGGCGAGAGATACAGGAAAGCATTCCTCACACCTCAGTAGCCCATGGCATCCCATCTGCTCTCACATCCAGTTCAAATGCACGATACTCACTTCCTGAATGCTGCCTCCGCATGCTACCTACTGAGAGGGCTATGCTTGAGGAGTAGCGCGGTTAGCAAGACCCAGGACAGAGACATCAAGTACTAAAAATCCATGTATTTTTTTGGTGCAGTGGAATAATGCACTTAGATTAGACTGTGCTGAAGACATGGTCCCGAGAGGAAAATGTGGAGTGATTCTCCATATCAGGTGACTGAGAGGACAATGAGAATTCCAGGCAAAATAAGACAATCCTTCCAGGCAGAACAGAATGCAGCATCTCATTGGATTGTTCCTACTTCTTAAGTCTTCTTGTGCTGCCAGGACACCACAGTGAAGGCTTCTCAGAAACTCCTAACCAGGTTGCCCAAACATCTCGGCCATCTGCATAGTCTCCTGACTCCACAGAGTCAAGAATACAGCCATAGCTATTAGACTGCACGATCTCTGTTTGTCCATAGTGACTTGATAGCAGCTGATTAGATGAAAATTCTTTATTTCTAAAAGTTATCACTTCAATACACAATCCTCTTTCCAAAGTTTATCTTGCATTCATCTTCATGACAGAATATTATTCATTAGCATAATAAATCTTCTTCTCAATTTGTATAGAATAGCTTGATAAACAAATGCCATCTGTCTATTCATTAGTAATACAGAGTTATTTGTATTTGGCTGTTGATATCAGGTTGATTTAAAAATATGGGTATACTTCACTGATGCAGTTGTATAGATGAGGAAACAAAGGCATAAAATGCTACAAACCAGACCTCTCACAGGTAAATTAGTTCCTAAGTTGATCCATACTTGAGGATATAGATCCATCTGGTTTGGTTGTCTACCCATGTCAGTAGTAGAGCATGGATTAAAACTCAGCTCTTCTGAATGCAGTGTCTTGCCTAGTGAACCACAGGATTATTCTACCATTATCTTCTGCTTTACCATGTGACCTGATACAATCCATCAGGTTTATCTCCAGTCTCCTCTACACCACTATAGAAACAGATTGCACTTAATATTCCTTTTCTTTTTCTTTTAATATATTACCATCTCCTCAGGACTTGTTGAAACAGATGTGGAGTTGGCTCTGTTAACTCTTCCAGGACCTGGATTCGAAGAGTGTGTGTGTTAGATTCTGTCTGCCTGTGTATAGTGGTGACTATGTGTAGGTTTTTTGTTTGATTGTCTTTTTTTCTTCCCCTGAATGATTGTACCTTTCAAACTGGTGGTTGAGTTTTAAGGAGGTTATGGAGACTTAAATTGTTGGCACAGGGGAATTGCAAGGATATAATGTCTATAATAAAGCATCCCATTTATCCACTGATGCCTGCGTTTTTTTCAATTATAAAGTACTTTGGGATACTCAGACAGATAGCTGAGCTAGCTAAACACTCCTAACCTTATTCTGCACAAATACTGGAATAGGCACCAGAATGAACCATCCCAGCCTGTTACTTTTAACACTGGTTTCATTTTAATACAAAGTTAGGCTATGGAGAAAAGGAGAAATATTCTTCACATCTATATATTGCATGAAAGCTGACTGCCAGCCTTGTACAGAGTGTTCTAGTTTAGCAATAAAATGGGACTAGCAGGAGGAACAAATACCCATACTTTACAAGCAGCTTGTTTCAGACATCGCCAAGAGGGACCTCTGAAGGTACTTCGGTAATTTTCAGTCTCCCTACTTTCCACTCAAAAGGCTTCAGATACACGTTGCCAGTTACTGAAATCTGCCGTAGTTTTTGAACAACCAAAAATACTTTTCAGTCAAGCACAGAGATATGACTTGTGTTCTGGGTGAAGGATGGCAAAAGGGAATGGACAAAAAATAAAACATCAGATGATGATGTCTGGCATTACCAGACCAATCTGCCTTTGGTCGAGGGAAGGGACATTATGCTGTGAATGCTAGAGACAGGTCCTATCGTTTTGCTGGACTGCATCCTTAAATACCTCTAGACCTTCCAGTCCCAACTAGACTGGGCTATTTGAAAGATGGAAACAAGTTCTAAAAGCAACTAATGCTACTATAAGTTAGCCTCAGCTGCATATCTGACTATCGATCATCCTAAGGAAACACAGCAGATCCTGCAGGCTTTAGCCCTGTTGCATAAATCCCATTTAAATCCCCTTGCAATTCATGTTGACTTCCCTCTTCTTTCCTTGCCAAGTCTCAGAAGAAGTTCGGAGTAAATAAAAGCTGCTGCCCTGCTAATAACCCTTCAACTCTTCCCATCTGATCAGTTTTAGTCATCAGTGCTAGTCAAATCATAACCATGCTCTATAGAAGCTGCCCAACTGACTGCTTCTCTGAATAGTTTTCCTAAAGAAGAGGAAGTTATCTGGAATCTGATAAGAATAATTTTTACATATATAAATATATATAAAATATGTAAATGGCAGTTTCTGCATACACAGACCAGTCATCAAGTCTGTGCAAAATTAATGGTGAATATTATCAAGTGAGAGGCATGAATGGCTGGCTGGTTACCAGAGGAGGTTTAAAAAGTCTGAACACTCCTTCAACCTTTCCTGCAAATCATTCAGGAACCTGCTCTGTCAGACAGCCTCATCTGTCACTCAGGAACTACATCTGCTTGCCTGTTTATTTTCTCACTTAGGGTTGAGGTCACCTGCCCTCCTTTTAGCTAATCAGAGGAGACAGCAGTAATCAAAGCACAAGATCAGTGCTCCCGGGATGTTTTTCTTGAATAGCCTCTCTGTATGTTCTTCTGCAGACCTTGCAAAGTGATGTAGGCATGTACATGCAGAGGAAAAGAACAGGGGTTTGGTTTGAGGTCCAGCTAGAGGAAAGAAATATTTCTGAATCTTACATGCTACCTGGAAAAACAGGCCTAATATTTAGAGAGGAATTTCCTCTATATGACAGGAAAAAAGCTGTTACTAGTTTATTAGATGGTAGCTTTTCTCAGGGAAATTCAACCCATGTCCTATCACAGAAGTGCAAAAAAGCAGGTGAAAGTACTTCTTCAAAGAAGTACATCAGCCTCATTACTGCTCATTGTCCTTAAGGGACTATCCATAGGAGAGCATGCCTTTCTGAAACTTGTTCCACTAGATACCTTTGTTAGGCTCTGCTAAACAGTAGTGCATGTAAGTATCAACGTAAGTTATTCCTGTGGAGGTGACTCTTAAAAAGGGCTTTAAACTGTGGATGAGAGGTCTGTACCTGAAAGTCAAGGCAGTGAAAGAAAGAAAGAGATAAGGGAGAGAAAACACATCTGACTTGTTTGCCCCTTGCCTAGTTGTGGAGTGGGCTGGCAGTTTGCTGTACCTTGCAGACCCTTGAGCATCTTGAAAGGATTGAGAGGATACCAGTGCCAGCCTGCTCTCACAAGGCTGACTTCTGTCTGTAACGCTATTGTTGTGATGAATCATGCATTGCTATGACTAGCTGAGAAAGGTGCAATTACATTTTTGCAGTGGTGGCTTGTAAAGGGCTGTCTGGAACTCCAGGCCTGGCAGAGATGGAAAAAGCATCTTGTCAGATATGAAGAGAGTGCAGATATGGAAATTATTGCATTTACAGAAAAAAACAGTATGTTAAAAGGTGAAAAGGAGGATGGCTTGTAAATGAACACTATCCATTAATGGGGCCCTGACTTGGATGGGTCTTCCTTCTGAGTATGTATGGCTGTTCTCATGCCTAAGAAGCCACTGCTGCTTATCAGCAGGTACTTATAGCAGATGGTACCACCCCAAGAACAAATAAAACCAGAAGATTAGAGACACTGACAGATACTGAAGAAAAATAAGCTATGCTGGAGAGGGTTTAATAGTTTTACCCAGTACTAGGAAAGTGCCTGGCAAATCTGAAAAAACAAGAGGCAGTATGGAGGAGACAACTGAGAGGAGGGGAGCACAGACCAACTGCATGGCAGTCCCCTTATGGCTTCTTCTTGGGAGGGAGGGCAAGCTGCTGCTTCCTAATGCTGGATAACCTGCTTAAAGAATGATGCTGGGATCATATTGAAGCCGCTAATAGTGTTTGAAATTCAAGTTATCAGTGGGAGAGGGAAGAAAACTTTCAAATAACACAAAAGTGAAACAAACCACTTTCTATTTCCATGGTGTAAATGACAATTACCTCTTGATGTCCTTAATAATTTTCCTCTAATTTCTCTCATCGTCAAGACATGAACACTTCCAATGCTGAATTTGTCAGTCCTTGTAAACCAAAGCTACTTTTAGAGTATAATCTCTTATACGTAGCAGGACACCTTATCCAAGAGGGCCAAAGCAAAGGCCTAGTGCTTTCACCATTCAGACTCAAGGCGCACCTACAGCCTCTATAGGCTTTTGGTATCATGCAGGACAAATGTTGCCATCCTCACCCCACACTGGAGTCACTTAAATTCTGTTGGTCTGAGTGTGAATCCCTGAGTGTGGACTGAGTAGCAGGCTGACATGTTAGTCCCTCTTCCCTCCTATTTGACTGGAAATATTAATTGACTATCACAGAACTACAGAGGCAACTGGGTTGGAAAAGACCTTGAAGATTGAGTAAAACCTGTCCCCCACTAAACCAGATCACTAAGAGCTTCACCTAAATCTTTCCTGGACACTTCCAGGGATGGTGATTCCACCACTGCCCTGGGCAGCCTGTTCCAATGCCGGACCACTCTTTGGGGAAGACATTTCTCTTAATATCCCAGTCGAAACTTCCCCTACTGCAGCTTGAGGCTATTTCCTTTTGTGCTATCATTCATCACTTGGGAACACAGACCAGCCCTCTCCTGGCTCCATCCTCCTGTCAGGTAGTTGTAGAGCGATAAGATCCCCCCTGAGCCTTCTCGTCCAGACTAAACCCCCCCAGGCCCCTCAGCCGTTCCCCATCACACTGTGCTCCAGGTCCTGCACCAGCTCCATTGCCCTACTCCAGCACCTCAATGTCTCTCTTGTAGTGAGAGACCCAGAACTGAACACAGGATTAAAGGTGCAGCCTCACCAGCGCCCCGTGCAGGGGGACAATCATTGCCCTGGCGCTGCTGCCACACTGATGCTGATACAGACCAGGATGCTGTTGGCTTCTTGGCAGCCTGGACACAAGCTGCGTATGCTCAGCTCCGACAGTCAGCACCCCCAGGCCCTTTTCTACCACAGAGTCATCTTCCAAACACCTCCAAACCGAGACCTCACCCTCCCGTCCTGTCCCACCCCAGGGTGCCTCTGTGAAGTGCCCGCTCGGCGCCGCGCTGTGACCGGAGCCGCGGCCTCTGCTGCCCTCTGCTGCGGAGCCGGGCCGCGGAGCAGTCCGCGGCGGCCGTGCGAGGGGAGCTCCGCTCTCTGCCCGCGCCGGGTACGCTTGTTTCGGTTTCAGTTTCAATGGACCGAGAGCGATCAACCACTTCGTACTGAGCGAGCCATTCGTCACCGGATCTCAAAGCAGCACGCTTCCAGTCCCGACAGTGTCTTGCAGGTGTTTTTATTGATGGTGTCCATCCCTCCGCCCTAAGCAACCCCTCCGCGCTCTGAGTGTTCGCTACGGAACTCAACGCGGCCACTCTTTTAGCGGGCGAAAAAGCGAGCACAGCACCGTCCTCCTCGCGCTGCCCTGCTCTTCACGGGGACGCAGCCGTACCGAGCCGCCAGTGCTCCGGTGCCGGGAGCGGCCCCGAGAGATGAAGCCCCGCACCCCTCCCCCGTCACGGGCCCCGCGCTGCCCGGGGCCCGCCCGCTCCGCCTCTGCCGCCCCTCGGCCGTGC
>JANRGW010017872.1:0-12357 GCA_024733675.1 Psilopsiagon aymara
GTCTCCAAGCAGCCTTCTCTTCTCCAGGCTGAGCAGCCCCAACTTTCTCATCCTATCTTCATATGGGAGGTGCTCCATTCCCCTGATCTCCTAGCTTTACAGCTCATGAACAACCGCTGGACACCTTGTTTGTTTCTAGCTCTTAGTAGATTTACATTTTTTTTCCGAGGCTTTTTTCAACAAATATTAAACAGCTTTGGACGCATTTTATGTAATCATATTCCAGACCAAGAGTTTTCCAGTGGCATTTCAACTTAAACCTGCAGCATCTTCCTTTAACTTGCTCCTTTACCTGCCTTAGCCATCTTCTACTAATTCTCACCTTCCCAAGCCTCACCAGTACTTTCCCATTAGCATGGTACTCTCCATTCTGCCAAAGTTTTGATAAATTAGATCTACCACATTTTATGTGTTGAGAACGGATTTATAAAAGTATCAAGTTAGCCTATACTCTGTGGCTTTCTTATGGTCTAATCTTTTTGCTGTTATCTGTTGGTTTTTATCTTTGTTTATGTTTACCTTCATTTTCAATTAGTTTTTGCTTTAAAAGCTTCTTTATAGGTTTGAATTGTATTGAAGCCTACACTGCAGGCCTGTTTTAGCTAGGTACTTGTGAAATGCACCAGATTGCACCATTTCCAGTCACATGGCACCAGTTCTGATTTAAGAGAGACTCAAGGTGCATCTCACCAGCAGTCACCAGCAGCAAGATCTCATACACCAGCTTTTTTTGAATCTTGAAATAGAAGTTTTCTTCTTGTACTGGGTGAAAACAAGGAGCTTTTGAGTTTCGCTTCCATCTATGATGATGCAGATTTCCTTTCTGTTCATGTTTCCTATCAGCTGGCTCTGTCTGGCTCTGTTGCAAGATCTCTTATGAAAACTGACCCATAATGCACATCTTTTATTGCTCATCATCTTTTTTCCATTTTCATGTAGGCATGATTTTTGAGGTGGGTTTGCTACATTTGATGCTTTTTCCAGAAGTTTTTTGCTTTGCAGTGCTCCAGAAATTCTTCTGTGATTTGCCTTAGAGAAAACTCAAGTCTCCTCCACAGAGAAGTCACTGAACAATTAACTTCTGCTGCCTTCACTCAATTCTTTAAAACTCTGATAGTCAGACTTACTAACAGATCTATATTTGTTTATCCCTGCATTTTATCTAAATTAACCCAGCATTTATGTGGGTTATTCTTTTTTTCCCAATTAGCTGTCCTATAAAACCTCGATACTTTCTGTGACTAAGTTTAGAAAGAAGTCTCTCTGCTTTGTCAAAAAAGCTGTCAGTTGTCACACTCCGGAATATCTGGGCTGCCTTCAGTGGCATTTGTTCTGCAGTCTATATCTGGAAAATGGGAGCCTGCCATAATGAGACAATTCTCTGCAGAATTTCTCCCTGTAATAACAGTCTGAACATCTCTATCCATATCCAAATTTAACTCTGGAATTCTACAGCAGACTCTTAACAACTACCCACTATCTTTCCCCAAAGTAATTTTGTGTGCAAACAGAATCTGTTTTATCAGGGATTCTTTTCTGAACCATCAGTCTGTCATTGCATCCACACACACCACTTTTACTAATATTTCCATCTTTTCTGAATACCAGCTTCCTTTCAGGTACTGTCAGGAGCATAAGGAGTTGGCAGAACAATGGTGGTGTTTCTTAGCACAACCATAATAAATGCAGTGTACAGGACCTCAATCTCTGAAAGTCAACCAGAGGAGATATTAGTGAGCACTTTTCTTCCTTCTGGTTAAGTGCAGTACAAACTCTAGTAAGTTTAGAAATGTCAGGAACAAGAGTGGAACTGCCTCCAACATTTTTCCTAAATATGTTTTGGTGACATTTTTACTGAGTTTGTGTTGGTATCTTTATCCTTGTTTAGTTCCTATTTGCCACTCATAAAAAGACCACAGGATCACACAGCACTATATAGACATATCAATATGAGTTTGTGATGTGGTGAAAAAAAATAACATTTGTGGAGATTGGCCACTCATCACCCATTTTTTACCATTCATTAAAACACAAGAGCAATTAATATACTATGGAGACCATTCTGAATGAATGGCAGTAAGTTGTCATTACACACCAGCATGAAATCACCATTTGTCATTTTAATAGAAAAAAGTCATTAAAAACAGTTTTAGGAAGTTTTGCTGTATATTTTACTGCCACTCTTTTTGCTCTCTTTCTTCGGAACACATTAGATATCCTAGCTGCATTTTCAGATACAGATGTCTCAAGTTAAGCTTCAAAATCCTGTTGAAAGGCCTCAGTAAATCAGTACTAAACATATTAGGTGAGTACCTACTTAACTAAATTTTGAAAAATCTTGTCATACATTTACATATGTGAGCTCAACTTTAGGCACATATTTTATAATACCTTAAAAATATTATGCTGGTCTGAAAGGAAAGAATTATAAGTGATTTACAAACTTCAGTTTGCATATGAATTCAAGATTGGTTTCTCAGAGCTTTTTGATGCAGTTTGTCTCAGTACCAAGCTGCTAATCTTACCTGTGGGTGACATTTCCAACTCTACAAATTAAGAGATGACCTTTCTTAAATTGTCAAAGAGTTAAAGAGAAAGTTAAGTTGTAGAGTGATCTAGTTTTAGGAGATGATCTAGTCCAAACCCTCCTTGAAGCACAGCCATGTTCAAAAGTAGGTCAGTTCCTCAGGGCCGTGTCTCTTTGAGTTTTGTGTACTTCTGTGGATGGACATCCCGCAACCTCTCTAGGTGAGCTGTACCAGCACTCAGAACCCTGGTGAAAATTTGTTTTCTTACAGCAGATCAGAAATTCCCTTGCTGCTGTTGTGAACTGTTGCCTCTTGTCTTTTCACTGTACGTTTGTGTAAGTTTTCTCTGTAATTAACCTTTTAGGTAGGATAAAATGGTGACTAGATGTCTCCCCTTGCTTCACAACACTCTATATCTGCTAGCCTTCTCTCCAGGCTACCCAAACCCAGGTCATACGCCATGTGCTCCAGCCCCTAACCAGAAAAGTGACCCTCCACTGGCCTCACTTCAGTTTCTTAGAAACATAGAGCAGTTTGGGTTGGAAGGGACCTTAAAGTTCATCCAGTTCCAACCTGCCATGGGCAGGGACACTTTCTACTAGACCAGGTTGCTCATAGCCCCGTCTGACCTGGCCTTGAGCACTACCAGGTATGTGGCAACCACAACTTCTCTGGGCAACCTCTGCCAGTGTCTCACCACCCTTACAGTGAAGAATTTCTTCCTAATATCTAATCTGACTCTACCTTCTGCCAGCTCAAAGCCATTCCCCCTTGTCCTGTCACTACAGGCCCTTGTAACAAGTCCCTCCCCAAAATTCTTTTAAGTTCCCTTTAGGTACTGGAAGCTGCTCTAGAGCCTCCCCAGAGCTTTCTCTTCTCCAGGCTAAATAACCTAAACTCTCTCAGCCTGTCTTACAGGGGCTGTGCTCCAGACCTCTGATAATCTTTGTGGCTTCCTCTGGAGTTCTCCGACAGGTCCACATCCTTCTTATGTTGTGGACTCCAGTGCTGCAGACATTACTGCAGGTGGGGTTCCACAAGAGTGGAGTAGAGGAGGAAGATCACCTCAACCTGCTGGTCACACTCCTTTTGATACAGCCCAAGATACAGTTGTCTTTCTGGGCTTCAAGAGCACCCTGATGGGTTATGTTGAGCTTTTCATCAACCAACACCCCCGAAGTCCTTCTCTTGAGGGCTGCTCTAAATCTGTTCTCCGCGCAGCCTGTATTTGTGCTTGGGATTCCCAGAGTCAGGTGCAGGACCTTGCACTGGGGCTTGTTGAACTTTATGAGGTTTGCATTGGCCCACCTCTCGAAGCTGACAAGGTCCCTTTGGATGGCATCTTTTCCGTCCAGCATTTCAACTGCTCTACACATCCTGGTGTCATCAGCAAACTTGCTGACTTTGTTCTCACCTTGGTGAGAACAAGGTTCAGCATAACACCTGTCCTCATTTGTCAGTCTTTCCTATACTGAGGCCCCAAAATGACATGGACATGCAAGAGTTTTCCTCTGCCTTTTTAAATCTTTTTCCAGCTCCTCTCAGACTGATGAGATACCTCTGCAGGGCAGCCCTGGCCCTCCAGCACATCAGCAGCTCCTCTCTGATGGGTCCAGGCTTTAAGATCATTATGAGCCTGAAGGTAATCTGAAGAGAAATTTCTTTCTGTTGAGGGGAATGGTAAAAAAAAAAGTCAGGTTGTCTACAGGTCTTTAAATTTAACTGTGGCCTACAAACCTGCTAATATATACATAGTGGTACAGAGAGCCCAAGATACAAAGCATTGCATTTAGTTTCTGTGAGCGTGATATATTGCCTACACGCTGAAATCTAGCTGCTGGGAAATGTCAGCAAGTTAGTACCATATCCTTCTGTTTCCTTTTTGTTGTGCTAAAAGCACGTTTGCCAGAGAACAAATCCCTAGTTTCATTTTGGGTTACTGTGTTTTCTATGATTGGTACTTTTGTTCATGGGTGGGAAAAAAGTGATGCATGCTTGGCACAGGAAAAGCTTTCTTGCGTTTAATATAGCAATGAGAAATTTCAGTCGTGATTGTGTCTTACCCAAAGACTGCACAGTACTTCAAAAGTAAGAATTAATGTGAGTTTATCATGCAGTAGCCGTTAAATCTTCAGTCAGGGAGCCAATATACACATCCAGCTTCACCCCAAATACATAAATCTGAGTTTTTCTGAGCCATTTCCTTCATTGTTGCATGATATATCCTTTTTCTTACTCATCTTGCACCTTTTGGTCTATCTGCAAAATTACTTTTTTTGCCAAGATTTGTCAGAAAAGGAATCTGTTCTATTGAGAGTGATTTTAGTTGAAGGTTGAAGGTTGTCCTGGGTTCAGCAGTAGCAGTCATTTTTCTCCTTCTTAGTAGCTGGTGCAGTGCTGTGGTTTTGACTTTCAGTCTGGAAACAGCCCTGATAACACCGATGTTTTTAGTTGATGCTCAGGAATGTTTACTCTGACCAAGGACTTTCTGAGTCTCATGCTCTGCCAGGGAGGAGGGAAGCTGGGAGGAAGCAGAGACAGGGCACCTGACCCAAACTGACCAAAGAGGTATTCCATACACAGCATGTCATGCCCACTATATAAACTAGGGGCAGCTACCCGGAGGGGTTAGGTCACTGCTTGGGTAGGGTTGGGTATTGGTCGGCGGGTGGTGAGCAGTTGTATTCTCTTCCCTTGTTATTTCCCTGATCATTATTATTATTGGTGGTAGCAGCAGTGGTTTGTGCTATACCTTAGTTATTGGACTGTTCTTATCTCAGCCTGTGGGAGTTACATTCTTTTGATTCTCCTCCTCATCCTTTTGGGAGCCAGAGGCAGAAAAGGGGGGACAGTGAGCAAGCGGCTGCATGGCTGAGTTGCCAGCTGGACCTAAACCACGACAAAGGTCAAAGTGGGACTGCATGTTTTAAAATGTGTCCTCCATGAAGTTCAAGTTTAGTTGTATATTGGACATGCTTACAGGTGATGAAATCACCTATGGAAATCAGTATCCATAAATGATTTTATAAATGCTAACATTTTTCTGTGTCACGTGCACTAGATAAGTATCGAACTGCAAATATAAAAAAAAAATTACTGCATTCTTGCTTTGTGCTCAGAGTTTTGTGAGTCTCAATGAATAGCCAGAGCTACAGTGAGACTCAAATGAAAAGTCCAGTCTGGCACAGGAGGGTCACCCCTATGGGCACCTTCTCACTGGAGTGAGTGGAATTGCTTTCATGAATAAAGGCTGTTCACTGGACTGGGGTTTACAGGACCATTGTTCTACAAAAAGGTATTAAATAGCTTTCGTGTTAGGCTTGACATTCTACGAAACCTAATGGGTATACAAACCTATTAAATATATTTTGCTAGTTTTTGGTTTCCCTAACTAAACCACAATGAAATAAATATCGGTTCTCTCTTTTTATTCGTTTTTCCTGTGGCTGCTAATTCTTGTAGTATGCCAGTTAATAAAGAGATAAACTATATTGTGTTCTCCACATATATTGAATACGATTTAAAAACAAATCACTAATGGCTTTGTGTTATAGTTGAAGAGAGAGTTTCTAGTTTTAGTTTTGATTGGGGCATTTAGCATATTGTGTGTGTATGATGGCCAGTGTGCTTTTGTGAATTACATAGCCTGTGCAGGAATAATCTCATGATATGAGGCTACTGAATCACTATTGATCTCAGACTGTTACATTTAATAGACACTGCATGTGTATGCTCTTTCCAACCCTGCAGACATTTCAAGGAACAGAGAAATTCTTCCATTCTCACATAATTGAGTCAAAAAGTGTGAACTGAGTCTTCTCTCTAGTGGCTTTCCTGGCACAGCCACAAACAGTCCTTCCTGTCACCCTCCAACAGCCATCTAGGATTGTCACAGGCTTTTGCAGGAGCTCTGGCAGAGGAACCCTCCTGAAGCACCCATCCATTGCCACCGGCAGGACCCAGCAACCCTGTGACAGGGTCAGAGAGTGGCCATGGGACTGACCAGGAGCATCCTGCAGATGCTGGGCACTGGGGGCATAAGGCTTTAGGGACCCACATATAGCGGAGATCAGCAGCAGCAAGCCCTGCTGCCAGCTGCCATACCACCCTGAGCAAGGCTGCTGCTGTGTCCCCAGCGGTGGCAACAACCACACGAGTCACAAAACCCTTTTGATTTGCTGCAGTTTTCAGTCTATGAAGCTAAATAAACCGACCCCCATTTCAGCTTACTGTTTTATGATGTGCTAAAATCTGCGGTAGCTGGGAGGCTGCTTCGTGAGCTTGTGCTGTCGTCCCCATCACAGGGGCAAGCGAATGACGGGGTGTACCCCTCCTTCAGCCATCTGCTGCCACCCCTGCATCGAAGCCCTCAGATGGCTTATGCAACTTCAGACTGTTTTCAGGTTTTAATGAGTGCCTTTGGTGCTCTCATACTCTCCTTCCTGCTCTGCGGAAAAATGTATTGAGTGGTTCATTATCACTGGAAAGGTGATAGGTAGGAAAGAGCTGTGCACCATCTAGTTAAATTGCATCTTTTCCAGGTCTCTTGTGGCACAGAAAGGCATTCAGACTTCATTTTGAACTCCTAGGTTAGTCACTTTTGGTAATGAAGCTTAATAAGTAAGATGTCCCAAAGCCACAAAAAATTGATCTCTGGTGATCTTGATCCTGACCCTAAGTGGCACAGGAGCATTTACTCTTTGGGTGCTCGTAGCAGCTTCTCATCCTAATTTCTTCTCTATAATAAAGCATAATTGCTTCCTTAGGTAACTGGGCTCTTTGCTGGTTTTACTCAGCAAAAGACAGAAAACATGCAACTTGGGTCCTGTGTCCTTTCTTCAGTAGCAGTCCCAGTACAGCCCTCTGTAGTCCCAGCAGATATTGTAGGCACACCACAAGAGCAGGACTCACATCTAGAGTTTTTTAATCTGGTATTTTGGAAACACAATAGACACTAAAATGATTTGCAGTAGAAAGTGATTCTTCTAGGTGGTGAATATTTTACACCTTTCTCTTGGCATTTCATTTAAAAAGTGTGGGTTCTCTTTCTACCCTTATGGAGTCAGTTTTGTTTTAAAGAGCTGTCTCAGAAAAGCCTAAAAGTGTATTGAATGGTGATTCAGTGGAAAAGAAATAGGTTTATAATCATCTCCTGGAGAAAAAATCCAAAGGTGTTTTCTAGCTTTGATGGGGTCGTTTTTCAGACTTTGAATTTTACTTCCTAGATATTGATGGTGGCAGCAAAACTGGGAAAACAAGTTGGAAGAAACGCATGATGTAGCCATTCACCTGCTGACACATTCCCCACACCTGCTCTGCGGTGGTTTACTTTCAATGACTTCAGTGCCATTCCTAGAGATGCAGAGTGGTACAAGCGAGGGCAGAATCAGTGCCTTTGGCTTTGCAGCAGCAGCACATCATGTGGCAGAAGCCTTTGGAGCCAGATGGGGCTTCTGAGCAGAGCATAATGGATTGCAATTGAATTGACATTTTAAGCTAACAAATGTTTAGATCAGAGAGGCTCACAACACAGGCGCTTACAATAAGAGGCTGATTGCAGCATGACAGAAGCAGTTAAATGCTGTAATGGGGAAGGTGGCGTCAGCATTTCACTTCTAAATTTCAATTCTCAACAACTTCAAGCGGCTGTAAAAATTTACTTTTAGCTGAGGCTTGAACAAGGACATGGGCCAAGACCCAGAGCAATCTAAAAAGGGGTCCCAGTTCATCTCCGTATCAAAGGCTTCCCAGTATGAAAGAGCTTAAATCTAAGAGGAAGAAAAATCTGTCTCCCCACAGATAGGTTCCTGTGTTTGTTTCTGAAGCTGAGATGCAAGTGAGGCAATGAGAACAAACAGAGCTTTGTAAAAAAAACTCTTCTGAAAAGATCAACTGGATAAAATGTACAGAGCTGCAAATGATCTCTGGGAAAGCACACCAGCCATACCGCACCAAACATGAAAGCTAAAGGACTAGTAAACTCAGTAATGACAAAGTCAAAATTGTGCATCAAGAAAGTGCTCTCCTTAAACTATTAGCCTTTGTTGTAAAGTACCACTGAGGCCAAGCAACCAGTAAAGGTGGCCAAGGATTAAAGAGCCTTAATAATAATAATAATCAGCAGCAGCATCTGAATTCTAACAGCAAATGCCTCCAAACCAGCTATTCTGGAGGTATTTACATGCTTATATATTTCAGAGTTCTGTTTTCCTGAGGTAGAAGAAGCCCTCTATTTCATGGCAGGATATTCCTGAACTGTTTATTCTAGAATTTCTGATGTTCAAAGTGAAGTGTTTTGCACTGGTTAACAGCACCACAAATGAAACAGCTGGCCTGCAAGACCAGTGCAGCTGACTTGCCCTGTGCAAGTCACTGCACTTGGAGAACTCTTCTGCATTATGGTGTGTTGACTCCTACTTGACGTTTCAATAGGTAACAGTCACAACGACCAAGTCTTTCAGATTATACATTCAGAAATATTTTAACTGGCTCTGCAGAACAAATTAGGAAGATCAGACACTTTAAAATATCTCTTGTTTTGACAGTCTTGATATCTCTACACTCTGTGAACTGATTTCCAGATTTGATGCTAGCTAGAGAGTTCTTTATGCAGCCTTAAAACAGAAGAGGCAGATCACTGCATATGCAGAAGTTCAAAGTAAAATTGAAAGTTATTGTAGAAGATGGTTAGACAAATATCTTAACATGAGCAATTTGTAGAACAAAGTCCTCAACTAGGAGAGAATTCCAGTTAAGAGACTTTCACACATTTTTTCTACATATGGGCCATACATGCCATGAAATAAAATAGCCCTGGTGTCATGACTATGGAAGGATAGTTCTCAGATACCAAAATCCTGGTCCCAAGAACTGTATAGAAAACTTCACCAAATGTTTCCACTGCCAAGTCTTGGAGATAAAATAAAGATCTGAACTCTGAGGAAAAGTGGAATATAATGAAGAGAGCACCAAACTTTTAGATCAAGTCTTGGGATGCTATTTTGGTTTCTTCCTGTAACACACCAGCAAACCTGTTACTTTGACAAACACTTGAAAAAAATTGGGTATCTAAAGTTAGGAAAAGGGGTCCATAGTTCAGCATATGAATGGGCAATATGCTTTTCAAATGGATATGCATTTCTAACTGAAAAAAAAAATTTGCAGTTATGTGTTCGTAAATATGTTATGGCTACAGAGGAATTGTCCCAAATGGCAGCTTCACCCATTAAAAAAATGTAATCATATACTGTTGAAACACATGAAAAGATTTGTGGGTCTCTAGGATATCCTGTGAAAACATTGATACCTTCTAGTGTTGTGGCTAATAATAGTCCAGTCACAAGATATTTTGCAACTTACAATGTTTTCTTGACTCCATTAATAAGCACCTTAAAATCATTATTAGATTTTGAGTATATGTATTTCTTTTTTAAAAAATAGGATTGTCTGAAACTCGAGGTTTTCTTTCATTTTTGCTATTTCATTGAAGTATCTCATGCTCATCAGACTGGGAACTTACTTATAAGTGGGTCTGCATTTTTGCCTCCTGGTAAGATGGCCAACGAGGACAAAATCTTTCCTTAAGGATAGTATTAATTAACTAATATTTATGTTTTGACTGCTTCCCCCATATGGGCACAAAAACTTGCACACAAATTCATCAGCACCTCACCCGTGAGTGCTAAAATGTTATTAGTTTTTCACAGTGACTATTTGATGCTGGTTCAAGTTAAGCACTACTTCCCCGTCATTCTCCGGCATGTTAATCCACAGTGATAAATCCTATTTCCTTGTTCTTCCTGTCCTCCCCTCCTTTTTCCCTCCCAAACACACTTTTCCCTCTCTGTCATTTGCAGAAGATGACGATTTTAAAGACAATGTCATAAATTTTGAAGAAAAAGGAGGTGACGCTTTCAACCAGTATTTCTGTTGTCAAAAACAAATGCTTTAGCTGCTAAGTGACTTTATATACAATCACTAAAATATTGTCAGCCCTCTAAAGCCATTACAAAGGCTGTAATGGTACGACTCATGGTGTGTTTTTATCATGGCCAGTCCCAATAGTTAAAGGAATGTCAGGTGTTGGATCAGAAGGGACGTATTTGGATCACAAAACTATTTCTCCTGCAATGAAACACAAGGAAACAAGTAAAACAACAATCAACAAAAATTAGCAATCTATCATCTAACTGCACCCAGATTGAGGCAAGAATGGGCAAACTGTCCGGAGAGAACTGGGATTCTTCAACCTGGAGAAGAGAAGTCTCTGGAGGGATATTGGAGCTGCCTTCCAGTACCTAAAGGGGACTGCAAGAAATCTGAAGAGGGACTTTTTACAAGAGCATGATAGTGAGTGGTAGGACAAAGAGGTGTGGATTTAAGCTTTTCACTGTGAGGGTGGTGAGACACTGGAACAGATTACCCAGAGAAGCTGCGGCTGCCCCATCCCCATTCAACGCCAGACTGGGGGGGGCTTTTAGCAACCTGGTCTAGTGGAAGGTGCCCCTGCCCGTGGCAGGGAAGCTGCAACTAGATGAGCTCTTTGAGCTCTCTTCCAATACAAACCATTCTGTGATTCTATGTATTTATGTATGAAGGGACTCAGGACTGAGTTTATCAATTTCTAGGCAACCAGGCACTAAATTTGTGTTGTTATCCAATTGAGCACAAGAAAACTGCCTACCTCCCCTCACTCAGGACTGAGAATTCACCCTGCACATGGATGTCCTAACAGCTGTATAGGTTTTTTCAGAACTCTGCAACTCCTTTGAACAACTGCAAGAGAAAAGAAGTAAAAAAAGCAGTAGTTTTGTGCATGATTATAAATTGCTCTAGACTGCAAGTTTCCATGTCCCAGTAAGCTTCAGGGTTTCACCAGGGAATGCATATTAAAACTGACTGCAACAGTTGGCTCTAGATATTGTTGTCAGGGAGCAGTATTCATTTTTTTCAGTGCCTGGTTTCTGCTGCCTTTCTAGTTACGAGAAAAAGAACAAAATGGGGTAAGGAAGCAGATCGAGAAAGCACGGCATAAAACCAGAAATATGCTAAAATTATACTGCCTTGCACCATGAAGTACTATTACCCAAGGATAATGAAAAGCTAGATCTGTTCTGAGAGGGAAAGAAACAGACAAAAAGAGAAGGGTACTGGCCAGCAGAAGACAAGCACATTAACCGGCCCACCGAGATTCAGCTTACTTTTTAATTCTCATACCAATAGCAACTATCAAAACCATTGTGAGACACTGTGGGGCTGAGTCCTTCTGCAACATTATTTTGAAAAAAAGCATATGGCCCATATTTTTTTCATCCAGACAAAGTAGAAGTCAAGAAAAATTGTAACACAGGCACCATGAGCGGTACCCACAGCAGCCTGCAGAAGCACAGCTTTCACCACTCCTGCCCATGGGAGTAGCATCCACACAGGTTGCCTATAGCTTACCTCCCAAATGTAACTTATATCATAAGATCTGCAGGTAGTCTCTTGTACTGTATGTGTTCATGGCAATACTCCTGCAAGCCCGGATGAGTACAACAGGCTGGTCTCTGTCCTGCAGGAGTGACTGCTCTGCCACTGTGCTGGGGCAATTGGAGCAAGTTCTGGTGTACTGGGCTCCCAGCCTGGGCATCTGGTGTTGGGGCGGGCACAAGGGAATTCTACAAAGATTTCACACAAGTAGTTGGGATTCAGTTTCAGTTTGTGTTAAACAATGATTCAGTCTGGTTTTGGCTTAGGTTCATGTTCAGTTTAAGTCATAGAATCATAGAATCATAGAATAGTTAGGGTTGGAAAGGACATTAAGATCATCTAGTTCCAGCCCCCCTGC
>JANRGW010017874.1:0-15654 GCA_024733675.1 Psilopsiagon aymara
AGGGGTATCGGGTTCAAACTTAACTAGGGAAAGTTTAGATTGGATATGAGGAAGAAACTCTTTACTGTAAGGGTGGTGAGGCATTGGAATGGGTTGCCCAGGGAAGTTGTGAATACTCCATTGCTGGCGGTGTTCAAGGCCAGGTTGGACAGAGCCTTGGTGACATGGTTTAGTGGGAGGTGCCCCTCCCTATGTCAGGGGAGTTGGAACTTGAAGATCTTAAGGTCCTTTCCAACCCTAACTATTCTATGATTCTAACTAAAGAAACTTAAGAGAGTTTCTACGCAACAGTTATCCTGGCAATGTGAATGCAGAACAAACCTAACTGAAGAATAACAGAATCATGAAACATTTCTAGTAATTTGATGCCTGCCAGTAAGGAAGGTTTCATTTTTTTCTTGATAGAGTCCCTTCACCTTCAGTTTATTTTTCGCCTTAATTTTCCAACTAAGTTTGAAATCTGAAAATGCATTCTCACCTTTGCATATTGGAGGTGGGTGGCTCCACTGCCTATTAGCCTGACACTGTGCTTTCATTGGTCCTTGCATAACATATCCAGTATTACATGAGAATGTCACAACATCATTGAAGTTGAAACCATTTCCACTTGTTCTTCCATAAATAGGACTACCAGGGTGACCACAGCTAACGGCTAGCGTAGCACAAAACAAAGAAACAAAAAACAGAGCATGTTGCTATCACTTTTCATGCTTTAAGATATAATAGATAATCATTATAATCACTAGATAATACTATTTTAAAGTTTGATATTCTAAGATACTGAGTACTTTCCACGAAAGATTCACATTTCTCTGAACTGAATAAGAACTAAGACATATATTAGAAAATGTTCGAGCACTTATTTAAATATGTGAATAAACAGAATAGAATTTGCCATGCAGAATGAAGAAAGGTTTCGCGAAGAATCAGGTGAAAAGCAAGCACTTGATTTTCACTACATATAGACTGAAATGAAAAGGAAGTATTTCAGCACATTAGTGCCTCAGGTAGTATTTCTTACAAATATGCCCTAGTATCAACTCACTCTGTTTTATCTTTGCAGCTTAAGTACTTAGTGAAGTTATAAGTTTATGACTAGATATATGACTAGACAAGTTTCACAATGACTATGGGCACTTGTATGTATACAAGAAGGTAAAATTTCTTTTCTGTGCCACAAAGACCAGATGCAAAAATAGTAAGGAATACAAAACATAATTTTATAAAAGTAATTAAAAAAAGTATAAATATTTTCTTCCATGTATCAGTAAACCAGTTGTTGACAAATGTTCATCAATAATTTTAAATGAAAAAAAATACCCAGAATAAATGATTTACATCAAATTTCTATCACTTTAAAAACTTTATTTTTTTTTCTAAGTTAATTTTTTTAGGTCTAATGATGTATGTTCTTTTTCTCTGTGTACAACAGACGCATCATGATTAACTCTAAAAGAAACCCACTAATATAAAGTAAACAATTTTTTTAGCAGCAATACGGAACTGGAAATGGTCCTTCAGGATGAGTATAGCACACAGACCAGCACAGTATAATTTAAGAAGTCAAATTGAATTCTGTATGTTTTATTAATATCACCATTTTTTTAAATTAAATATATTATCTTTACGTTACTGGTAACAGAAATTTTTATAGAAGGAATTGCACTTTTTTCCCCCAAGAGAGTAATTGGAATCACACACTGAACTGTTAACATTCATAATACTGTCAGGCAAAGATACACATTCAGCTTACAGAGATTTTTTTTTTTTTTTTAGTAAAAATATAACAATTAAAATTATTCTTTTGAAAACAGAAGTATGAAAGTGCATAAAATTTCAATTAATACACATGCATATTCAGTAGCAATACACAACAACAGCAATATGTCTGCCCACTGTATAAGCAAGAATGACGAATTCAAAAGTGAAAAGGTCAGAATTGTTAATTTTAAACACATCTCAAAAATGCAATTAAATAATCTAAATTTAAGAAAAGAAATGCAAGAGTATTTTTCTACACATCACGAAGCTTTGATCTGAAGTGAAGCGTCTCCTGATTAGCTATCAAAAAGATAAATGCAGCTGCTGTTTATAGCAGCCTTTTTACACATATAAGGTCTTTCCTAAATCTTATGTCCTTTTCTGAAGTGATGTGTTGTACACTCCTCTGTATTCATAGCAGCAGCATCCGTTTGACTACAGAAGAAAATAGGAGCAGCATCCGTTTGACTAGAGAAGAAAATACATTCATCTTTTGCTGCTTCTAGCACATCCAAAATGCACGGTTTTTTTTCACTAATTCAGTTCTAAAATTGATGTTAACATTTTAATTAGAAATTACTAAGTGGCTAATTTTATTTTTTTAAAAGTCAACTATAAAGAAGTGTGCTGATCTGAAATGTAATATAAAGAAGTAATGATCTATTACTATTTCATAAAGTGGAAACAAAATTAAGAAATACGATTATTTTAGTTTTATGTACATCTAGAACTGTGTAAAACAAAGTAAAGGGTGAGTGGTAAGTGTAATGAACTGACATTGTGCGTTAGGATTCATCATTCAGCTAGTTTCTGATACAGAAATGTAGGTGCAAAACCAGAATATTTGGAGGTTGACTAATACATTTTCAATACACTGATATTAATGAACCTGAACTAATGAAATATAATTGTAATTTCCTTGAGAATCCTTCAAGAACTCTCCAATTTTCCTAAAGGTAATACAGTATTTTTTATTTTTTTTTGTTACTGCTTAATGTGGTATGTTGAAATACCCATCACACAAAAGGAGCCTCATTACCAAAACGCAAAATTCATGCTAAAAAAGCCAAAATCAGAAAACAAAGTAATAGTATCTCTGTGAAGAGAAAAAAACAACCAAACAAACAAAACCTGCGTATGCTTGTTGCAGCAAATATTTTAATTGCCAGCTCTGACAGTGTATTTCAAGAGTATATACTTATCTAACAACAGCAATGAAAGTCAATGTACACTAATCCATTTTCAAATTTGACTACCTGGATCCTAAGTCCCATCACTTTTTGAATAAACTTCATATTCATATATAAATCACAGGCATATAGTAGCCAAAAGAAGCAATGGAAATTTTAAGTGACAATACAGCTCTTCATCTGGTAGATGTATCACAGATTTGAGGTGGCCACATAATTTTGGAGATCAGCTTTAAATCTTCTGGGGGGTGAAGTGTAGGGGTGGAGGGTGGAGATAGGATTTTGTTTGGGTTTCTTTCAAATGAATACTAAGCTGCAAAGAAAGTACTCATCTTGCCTGACACAGGCATTCCAATAACATAGATCAGTATGTATTGCCATGCTTACTTACGCACACAGGATGGAAGCTGACCAGACCAGTTATGATCCTGTTGACATATACGTACAGAAGAACCAATCAATCGAAACCCAGGACTGCACTGATATACAACTGTGTCTCTATATCCGTAATTTTCTCCAATTACTTGACCATTGACTATAAGATCTGGAATACCACAGTGACCAGCTATATTTTGTCAAAGTAAAAAAACACAAAGAAAAATTTATTAGTAAATATGCCAGAGAAGTTTTAACTATAATTCCTTAATTAAAATAAAGAAATGCTGAACAGCATAAACTTAAAAAAAATAAAATATATATATATTTCATTCAAGGGTCTATTTTCATTAATTTGGGGAAACCTGATGGAATGTAACTGTATAAGTAGAAATGTACACATATAAAAAATTACAAAAAGAGACTGTATTAAAACATTAAATGTCATATATGTTGTCAAATTTATTTTCAAAAATATGAGTAAATCCTATTTATTAAAAACTTTATAATTCTATATTATTTCCCTTAGTTTTCTTTAATATTAAACTTAACAAAGTTAGCACTATACCACTCCATATTTAAATGAAAATAAAAAATCCATATAAGCACAAAAAAAATAATATAAATATTATAAATATCAATTCACATGAATGTTCTTCTTACAATGGAAACAAACTGACATGAACAATATATTGCTGGCATCTGACTCTGGACTGACTTCTACTTTTATTTTCCTATTGATCCCAGAGGAATTCTGACAAAGATTAACACATTCGGGTTACAGAGAGTCAGAGCAGCTACATCCAAACGTCCTGCAATCAAAAATCGTTGTATGTCTTGTCATAATCTTCTACCCTTATTCTCAAAATATGAGAAATCTTTTTATTTATACCACAAAAGTCACAAACAGACATTTAATCCAGAGAGAGTCTGGGAAAAAAAATAACCATGTGTCATTTGTTATTATTTTCCTTAATGAACTCTGGAAAATGGGCACTAGTATTCATCAAATAATGTGGTAATGCAAAATCTCCTGAGAGTGGCTGACCTCATGAAGACTGTGTCATATGGCAAAGAAGTCCCTGCAAAAACAATTATGGCAAGCAAGAAAAACCACCAGTGTTTCATCTAGTACTTTAGTGAAAAAGAAATATTACTAGCCACCCAAATTTCTTTGCTCTCCTTTTCTCCACTACTTCCCTTCTTCCTGCCCAAACAAATCTGCAGAACATGGATCGGACAATAAGAAAGGACATTTGGCAGCAATATAGTTTGGATTGTTTTTTTCCTTTGAACTTTCAAGTATTTATAATACCTTGGGGTAATTTTCAGCATATTGCCTCATTCTTTCAGGGCTAGAAACTTCCTATATAAAAAAATAAAAATTAAAAAAGAGTAATAAAAAATACCACACACCACCCCCCCCAAATGAAAAAAAAGTTTTTCGTATAACTTGCATCTGGCAGCTTAAGCTTCATATAGCATTTCATTGCATGAATCACGACAATGTCAGAATTTACAGTAGAGGTAAAATATGAAACTTCACACTTATTAAATTGATGAGTATAATTTGACTTCTTCATTAAAAATGGAAGTCCAAATATGGTACTGTTCAAGGGTATATTCCACCCTTGTTTGTTACTTCTCTATTTCCCTCACTGTTAAATAAGGATCAAGCATACTTGAAATTTATGTTTTCTGAGGCAAGATGGCATATTAAATGTTTATAAAATTTTTGTCAAAGTACTTCTTGATTCTCCAGGGAAGTCATAAACTGTTCAGTACATAGCAGTCTTTATTGAACATGCCATAAAGGGCCCAATTTCCCTCCCCTACTACATTTATTATGATGAATGGGACGACCTGTATGAGGAGGAAAATGTGAGCTGGAAAAGATCAGTTTCTATCTGAAGTTCAACTAGACAGATTGCAGTAATTCAGACCATGTTCAAGGAAATATTTTTGCATTTAATTACAATGTTTGGCCTGGTTCTTAATTAAGATTTTAGTGCTGCTTTATGGCAGTGAAGTGGAAGCAGAATACATCATCAGAAAGGTCAAGCACTGTTTCCTGTGCAGAGGGAATAAACCTGAAGTAATTCAGCACATCAGGTGATTAATATTGCAATGTGCGCTCATCACAATATCCCGGTACTTAAATGGCAAATACAAAAAGGATGAAAGCTCTGTCTTCACAAACAGAGGACAAGGGCCAATGGATACAAGTTGCACTTGGAGAGGTTTCATCTTGACGCAAGAAAGAATTTTTTTACAGTAAGAACAAACATTCACTGGAACAACCTCCTCAAGAATGCGATGCAGTCTCCATCAATTGGAGTTTTCTAGATGTGACTGGACAATGCTCTAGATAGTCCCCTTTTAGCTCCCTTTCCCCAGAAAGGTTGGACTATATGATGTTTTGAATTCCCTTCCAACTTGGGCTGCTCTATGATTCTATTAGCTCCTGTGCCTTGCTTGTTTTTTCCCACTCTGTACAACGATTACATATTTGGAGCGCTAACTATACTGCATGACGAATTGTGAACTAGTCACTATTAGTAAAGAAGTGTATACATTTTAAATAGTAGAGCCTATGACTACCCCTGCATAAGGTTTCTAAACTGAAAAATAAAAAAAATCTAAATTTATGGAGAATATTATAAAACTGCAGTTCTATAATAACAGAATTCTATATCAGCTTATTACAACAGTGATAAGGAATTAAATGTAATTTAAAACAGGATATGTCAGACTTCTGAATGTTTTTCAATTAAGAAACAATAAATCATCTCAATTAAAAAAATAAAACTAAATAACATTTGGAATTTGCAGGATTTGTACCCAGTTTTCATTTTGCTTTTCAGGGGAGGTTTTATCTGATGGAGAGATATAAAAGAATTTCAAAACAAACAGCACCTTACTCACAAAAACAAAACTGTGGGTTCATCTCTATTTGCTTGATTTTAAAAATTGAAAAATCTGTCACGCAGGTGCATGTGGAAAGCAATTCAGTGTGTTTGCTTCTGAAAGTGTATGTAATGCTATATATAGCTCCTGTTAAGAGAACCTGTGAGGACATTACTGAAATTTCCACAAATTTATGCATCTGAATAAATTCCCTAAGTTGCCAAGAAGTCATAGATTCATCAATATTTTGCAGGAGATTTTTGCTAGTTTGCGCTATTTCCCCATTCTATTTCATACATCTAGAGAACTGGTCTCCCTCAGAGGAAATAAAGACCTTTCACTTATAATACTTGTTATTACTCTTCCAATACCAAGAAAAAAAGAAAAAAAAAAAAAAAAAAGAGGGAGGCAAAAAAACCCCCTAACTCTTAAGACACCAAAAAAACCCAGCTACTTTCTATCCACATCTTAAAGAGTAATTGTTACTTAATTACTCTTCCACTCTATTCTGGCTCTGTTGTGTTTCTTCTAAAAGCAAGGTGTTCATTTATTTTTCTCATTACTATTAGTGGAATTCTTCCCTTCTGCCATTTTCGTCTTAAGGTACCTGTGAAGAAAAGAATTCTAAAATGTTCCTTATATATTAAAGATATTCTCATATTTATTATTGCATATAATGGTAATTTTCATGGTCAATTCTGCTGTTAATTGTTTTTCGGGCCTTCCATTTGTGACAAATAAGGATGTTTATTTCCTGTTATTAACATGCTGAAATGAGTTTCTGAAGCCTGTGATACTTTGAGTATTATGTGTTTGCATTTAGCTGCACATAAACATATAATAGGGAGTTTGGGGTTTTGAAGTTTTGGCTTTTTTTCATTCTGGAGAGCTTTCAGATATGATTCTTTGGTAGTCTGAGAAAAACAAATACTGTATGTGTATAGTTTTTTGAGAAACTATCTTTGTTTCTGAATGAGACATCCAATTGAATCATTACAGAAGATGAGCATTTTAGTTTTGAAATTTGGCATTTTGAAACTGAAGAAAAAATGATAAAACTAATTGTAATAACTATCCTTCATTTAATACAATCACAAGGAGTGCCTAACTGTCTTTTGTAATAAGATAGCTAAATTACTCCTCCTAAATGCAGTCTAAAACTGCTCAGGATCCAAATTCTGCAGGTGGACTGTTTTCACTGGGGATTGAGTGCAAATACTGCAAAATGGATATCATATTGAAAAAGACCTTTGTAAAGACAAACTTAATCTGACAGAAAAACTACAGCAGAAAACTGAAAACAGATGAAAAATGATAGATAGAAAGTAAAGGAATGCTGCGAAAAAAAAGTACTTCTGGGAAAACGAAGGTTATGACACTGAGCAACAACATTGACTTTTTTTTAAATAATTTTTCTTGTTCGGCAGGAAATTTATTTCACAAATAGATGAGCAAGCATTAAAGAAATACTGATTCTATTATCAATTTACAGCCAATAAGTCATTGAATACTTAATTATAACAGATAAAAGATTTCATAGTACTGCTATTATCAAAGGAGTATCACTTTTTTTATCCCCAAAGTAATATTCTGAATCTAAAGCCAATACAAGCAAATATAAAACTTTGTAGCCACCTTGAAAGACTACTGAAAGCAAAAATATGAAAAAATAATCATGTAAGATTTGTGGAAGATGCAGGAGGAAGTGGCTTAAGCAGCAAGATCAGTATTATACTTCTGATCTGCATTTATCAGAATAAATGAGAGAAAAGTAAATACACCCTTGCCTGGTATATTGCCAATACAAACAAATAATAAATAGAACATTTACTGCACTGTATTAAGAACTGAATCATGGGTAGAAGAAAAGCTGAAATAAAATTAGCAAATGTTAAGCAAAATCTCCATTCAATGATTTGCAACAGTTAGTTTATCATAATTACGATTAACTGGGCAGGAAAAAAAACATTCTAACACCCTAGTAGTAAATAGCTGACTTCACGCTAGGTTAGAGTGTTAGAAAATTATACAGTAAGCTCTTCTAGACTTTTCAGGATAGCCTTATTCACTGTCAATGTCTTTTTTTTTTTTTTGTGCTGTACTGTAAGACTGTGTGTAGTTCCGTCTTTTCTATGTTATGGATATAAAAAACATATACAGCACTTTCGTGAATGCAACTGAGGCCCCTTAATGTAACCCATAACTTATAATACTGAATCAAAAGATGCAACTTTTGCAATGGCGATGGGTGAATGCTGCAGGAAAATCACAGACTGAGGGGGGAAGCACTATAACATTCTCTATTTCCAGTCTAGAAAAGCTTGAGAGTAACAACTACATGAAAAATTATTAAGAAACAAAATTAGTCAAAAAGTAAGAATGAAGGATATTAGTAATGTGTGAGCACCAAATAAATTACCTAACTTGACATGAAATCTAGCTTTAGCAATGAAGTATGAGCATAACAGCTTGGTGTCAACCTTTGAAACTTCAGCTGCAAATGAGGTTTCTAGTCTGCTGGTTAAATTCTGAGATGTAAGAGTAGGAATAAATGAACAGAGAAACATTCTATTATATGGCAAAAACATGCCCATGCTTATTTCAGCTGTAAGCAATATCAAACATGAGCACAGAAGTGAAAGAATTCTACATATCAAGATATAATTGAAAAAAAGAGAGTTAGGCTATTATTCAACAAAATGAATTAACCTGTCAAGATGACCTTAGCTGAGGAAGAGAGAATTATTTGCTGGAAATCATTTCTTCCCTAAAGGGCTTGCATGTCTTGGAAAGAAGGGGACTATTCATCAGAGACTGCAGTGATAGGACGAGGGGCAATGGGCTCAAACTTAAACACGGTAGATTTTAAGTTGCATATTAGGATGAAATTGTTTACTGTGAGAGTGCTGAGGCACTGGAACAGGCTGCCAAAGAAAGCTGTGAATGCGCCACCCCTGGCAGTGTTCAAGAACAGGCAGGACAGGGCTATGATCAACCTGGACCAGTGAAAGGCATCCCCTTCCATGGCAGAGGAGCAGGAACTATATGATCTTAAGGTCCCTTTCTACCTAAACCATACTATGATTCTATGATTAAATGGCAACCAAAGTAATATAGGAAACAGTATAAAATCTAACAGATGACCTCAAGACAATTTATTTCAGCATATACTGATCTCCAAAACATCAACTTCAACACAGACTCACTTTAAAAATTGTGCTGCTTTCTGAAAATGAGTATGCATTTCCTCCTGCCAAGCTACATTAGACAAACCCCCTCCCAAAAAAATAAAAAAACCCAATCCAACAACAACAGTGCTGTAAAAATAATGATCTTCTGAGAGTGATTCTCCTTTGAGTTAAAAGTCTAAAACAGTGTTAATGTAAAAAGGGAAGACAATCTCAGTCTTAGAAAAACTTTTGAAAATGTCAAGAAATTCTATTCAACATTCAGATATCAGTTTAAAGCTCTGAAAGTACTATCAAGCCTTCCATGAAGTAGATCCTATTTATTTGCACTCCGGGAAATGCTCAGCTTAATAAATGGCTGATTACAGCTATTGAAATAAATAAATAACCATCATAAAAAAAACCCTGTATTTATTAAAATATATATTTTAATGATCATTGTTACTCAATTTCATTTAAAGCTGTTCTTGTTCTAGTACTATTTTGTATCAAACTAGGTTCAACACTAACTAGTTTTTGGTCCTGTTGCTGACACCTGTACTCACATTTATTCCAAATTTCATAAATTCCTCAAATAACAAATAACTGGAACGGAAATTGTCTAACACAATGAATGACCAAGATTGAGTGGTACTTTTGAAAAAAATAATCTGTATTTTTAGCCAAATACCTGGATATTATTTTATCTTGTATGATTTCATTACTGTCATATAAGTGTACACTTAAGGGCACCTTGCACACGTAAAACAGAAATACACTGGTAACCATTTGAGTCCAAGAATAAGTACGTTTTTCAGCAAGTTAAAGTGGAAAGGCTCTAAGATAAAATATAAAAAAGGTTAATAGCTGTGAGCAGAAAAGCTTTAGAAGCAGAAAGTGAAATTCAATTTTTTTCTTACTATTTTTTTAGTGATTAAGAACAAACTCCAGAATTTATTTATAAGTTGCACAAAAATTGCTTGGATCTTTACCTCGGGTCTCTATTTCTTTGATCTTTATCTACTCCATAGATCTTCCTGCTGTATTTTATTTCCCTTCTCCCACATTCTACCATATCCTTAATTTCCTCCACCTTTTATCAACTTTTTCTTTTTCAACCTTCTTAAACAAATTTCTGACTTTGGATTTGTCATTGGCTGAACCCATCCCTCCAGCTTAAACACTTGTTGTAGAAACAAGAATTTAACTAAGTCACTCTGAGTCATTCCAGAAAGTTCATTCCTATGCAGTGATGCAGCACAGCAGGCAGTGTTGCTGAAAGAGCAATTATGGTAGACATTATCCTCTCTGGTTTATAAATTTGCCCTAACTTTTGTTTTTCTTTCCCTTGTTTTTCCAAGGCATACATGCTTTTTTTATATGCTATATATAATGAATACTGCATTCTATTTCTGTAAGTAAAACTTCATGTTTTCTTCAACAATCTGTAATCATTAAAGCTTTGAAGATATACATTTGAATATTAACTGTAGTCCTATCAGTCTGACATAAAAAGCATCTTTTAGATTACTGTTTTCCTCTCTAGTCTTATAGTTGTTTTAACACATTTTCTTAACTGCTTATTGTTACTGGATAAAACAGCATATGAACTTTATTATAATCAATATATTCTGAGAAGAGTTGAAAGATGTTGTAGCCTATCAATATTAAGATTATATTCATTTTTTATTTTTACAGACAAATACAGGAGAAATTACATTCATTCTGTGTGATCATCACTTGACATAATGTTATTTTGGCAAAATTCTTAAATGCAAGTGTTTTTTCAAGGTGCTATTCACAAATATCAGACAATTTGGCTGTTTTCACAGCAATATTTCTCTTTTTCACATTTCTCTAAACTTCAATAGCTGTAACCTTTGCAGACAACCCATTAAAAGAAAATCCAGTCAAAACAAAAAACAGTCAGAACATTTTGATTACACACATATTATGGTGTCCCTAAAGTTTTAGATTTAGAAGTTTGCCTTATCATTTCTGACAGCTTAGAAGAAAAAGAAACTCCAAAATGAAGATTTTTTTTTTATCTTTCTCTGCTAAATGATGTTCACTGTCAAACTAAAACATAAACAAAGCCTGTCTATCCCCTCACCTATATGTCAAGAAACATTTCAGCTTCAGACCTGTAGCCTGATAAGCAAACCTTTTGCTCATTAATGAGTCATCTAAATTA
Organism: Psilopsiagon aymara; assembly: GCA_024733675.1. Taxonomy (NCBI): domain Eukaryota; kingdom Metazoa; phylum Chordata; class Aves; order Psittaciformes; family Psittacidae; genus Psilopsiagon; species Psilopsiagon aymara. The sequence goes on from JANRGW010017874.1 coordinate 11,595, forward strand.
AGCTTAAATGAAGATTTGCACCAAAAAAGTGTTGCATTACAGAAAAATGTTGCTTGGGATGTAGAGTGACCTAAAAAGATAAACAGCAATCTGCACAAAGAGATATCGCAACAACCCCTATACTTAATGTATAGTTCAGATTCTTCTGAAAGTCTCAGTCCTTGGATGTTCTTTTACATTCTCATGTTGAATAACAAGGTATAATATGACCTTCATATAGAATTCTAAAACTGGAACACTATCATAACTTTGCTTACTACTGAAACTAAAATGTTAATTGCATGCAGTGTTAATATCAATGCCTCTGCAGTTAACAAAACAACACAGATCAAATACATATGATAATAATGAATTAAAAAGAAGCCCTGAAATACTTTTGCCAGGGATCGCAGGTTCATTTTATTCATAAACTCTTCAGGGACTAGTGTCTGAGTACTTTAAATAAGAGAAGATGCCTAACCATGTACAAATAAAGTGTGTCAAATTTGATATTGTCTGGACAGAGATATTCTTTGAGAAATAAAGTTGCAGTACTCCTGCAAAGTTTCCACATTTTTTTTTCCTGTATCTTTTGCAATGTGCAGATTAATTGTGTAATATAGCCACTGAGTTCAGGTATACTATGCAGGTACTTTATTTTACTGGGAATACGGATTAAACCCCATACATCTAGAATCAATCAGTCTGACTGCTTATGTACAGGTCTACTTTAGAGACATACACAGCAATCCAGTGACACAGGTTTTGTATTTTGGGAAGATACTGAAAAAGGAATTCAATCTATGGAAAGGTAACCACAGTTATAATCAGATACAGCCACACAAATTTTTAAAATGCAGAACTCTCCTCAATGTCTGTGCTAACAGAAAGAGACAAGCTGATTTGCTTCACTTACTTTTATCTGCTAGAAAGAAAGAAAATAAGGAAGCCATGACGTTAGTATCCATACCTAAACATCTGGTCTCAACTCCCCTCCAGAGTCCAGAAGACAGACATTCTCTCACTGCAGAGCCAACTAGCATGTATCCAGAGTCACAAGTAAATATAGCTGTAGATCCATATGTGATTTGAGTTCCAATCTTCTTCCCATTTGGAGGTGTAGGAAGTTCTCCGCAAGAAATAACTTTATGGCAAAACCAAATCAAAACAGGTATGTACAGCTGAGTATCACAAGTGCAATAATAATTATCAACCAGAAATACTTATCAGTATTTTTGCCAATTATCAACTAGTCCACTTACCTCTATATTACAGTGAATCAGAGAAATACATTTCAGAGCGTTAAGTATTTTTCATTTAAAAAAAAAAAAAGATACAGGTCATGCTTACAGGTATTTTCTTGTCACTGAACCTAATGACACTGAACCTGTTTATTTGTAAATAATAGCCTTCAGGATACCCAGGAATTCCAGCCAGGAAAATTTTTCTAATTAACAAATTCCAATATTTAATTAGTTAGGTTTTATTTCAGCCAAGAAAATAAAAAAGATAACTGAAGTCTGTAGAGTAGGTGCACATACAACATGTACTCACTGTGGCAGTAAGGCCGTTCATTTCTCCAACTCCAAGTGCCATTAGCAAGACACTCGATAGATGCTGGTCCCAAACCATAATATCCTGGATCACAGCTGAAAACTACTTTTGTTTTATACTCATAATGTGAACCATTCACTATTTTCCATCTTCCATGCTCCAGTGTAAAAGAATTGATGCTTGGACATGTAACAACTTCCAAAATAATGAAAATACAGAGTTAGTTGTGGCTTAATACAGGGAAATTAGGAAAATCTGTGCTCTTATTAATTCAGAAATATATTTTAAATACAGTGAAATAACTTTTGAAAAGCAATTTGAAATTGCCTGTGGTTAGCATGTATGAGTTGTCTAACAATGGCCCAGACAGAGCAGTGACTGTGTACACAGATCCCTGCAACTGGTGTATACAGAATCTATACTATGATTGAATTCACTGTAATTTGACAGTCATGGAACTACTGTGATACTTTATGTAAGGCACCAGAGTCTTGACTAAATGTTAGCTACATTTCAATCTGTCCAGGTAAATTATATGAGATCTTACACACTCATTAGGAGAGGCTGTACATCGGTGACAGATAAAATATCCCTATCCAAGATGGCTTTTCAGCAGCTATACAATTTTATGTTCTTCCTCCAGCCCCTCCTGAAAGTTCTACAACCCTAATCTAACATATCAAAAGACACAGAATAATATTTTTATTGGATACTATTTTCTCTCCATTTGTACTGTTTCTTCAGATAGAAGAAAAAGACATGAGAGAATGGAATTTTCAAGAGCAATAAAAAGGAGGAAAAGAAAAAAGGGAAAATTTTTGAAAATCATTCTATGATATGCTTTCTTTCCTCTACAAAATTCATTGGGTGAAATAAACAAAATCTTAATGTGCAACAGATAGGCTGACATTTCTTTATCAGTCTTACGATCACCTGGGTTTTCATACCCCATTTATAACTGATGGCATCCACTCCTTTCTGGGACTGAGCATACATTTTCTTTCACAGATACTCCCCCAAGTTTAGATGGTGTAGGATTATAATGATGGGCTTAATATAAATAATAAGTAACTGTTTCAAAAAAGTATCCCAGAGTACCAGAGCTTTTTAAATTTTGGATAGTAAACAGGATTTTTTAACAGTATATAAACAGTGTGAACTGTGAAACTCTCACTGAAGAGATCACTTTGCATAAACCTCTGCAACCATTAACTTTGATTTAGATATAAATTAATCATCAGTTTGAAAATTTTCATAATCTCTAGTGTATTTCTTCTGCTGTCACAGAATGTTTCAATATGTAGCTCAGGTACATACATTTCAAATATGTATTTCACAATTATTTAATACCAACAATTATTCACAGATTAAAGTAAGAAGAAACTGAAAGTTTAAGTACAGTGAAAATTTCTGCTCTGGACAAAAAACCCAAATGTATGGCCAGGTACTTATTCACTGGAGTGTTTTTACTTGTAACTTACCTACACAGCGAGGTGTTTTATTGTGATTACTCCAGGTACCATCTGGCTGGCAGACTGCAGTAGTAAATTCCTTGGCTGATAGTCTATATCCATCATTGCAAAAATAAGTAACATGAGTGCCAACTAAGTAATCTGTGGTTAATATCCCACCATTTAATGGAGCTTTAGGAATTCCACACGATATTGCTGAGTAAAGAAAAAGACATAGTTATTTTCTATCATCTTCTGTACTATAAATTTCCACTTGCTCATCTCAAAGAGTTTATGCATTGTAGTTCCATGGAAACTATGCTAAGAAAGACAAGTAGGCGGTTGGTGACATCCAACACAGATTCACTAAGGGCAAGTTACTCCTGAACTGGTTTGGTGACCTTCTATTATGGGGTTACAGTGCTGCTGGATAAGGGAAGAGCAACTGACATCATCTACCTGGACTTGGGCAAGTCATTTAACACTGTCCTGCGTATAACCTTGTTTCCAAACTGGTGGAACGAACTCTGTCTGGGGACAGGTGAGCAGTTGACAGAGACTTTGTGGGTCAGGGTTAAAGGGAGAACAGCGATGGGAGACATTACTGTAAGGATCTGTTACAGACTGCCTGACTAAGAGGACTCTGTGGATGAAGCGCTCTATAGACAGGAACAGCCTCATGCTCACAGGCGCTTGTTCTCCTGGGGGATTCAACCACCCTGATATCTGTTGAAAGGATGGTACGGCCCGGCACAAGCAATCCAGGAAGTTCCTCGATTGTGTGGAAGACAGCTTCCTTCTTCAAATAATAGAGGAGCCAACAAGGAGAGGTGCTATGCTTGACCTCATGCTCACCATGCTCCAGGGCAGCCTTGATTGCAGCGATCATGAGATGATCAAATTCGAGATCCTCAGGACAGTGAGAAGAGAGTGCAGGAAGCTCACTGCCCTGGACTTCAAGAGAGTAGACTTCAGCCTCTTCAGGAACCTGCTGAGCTCGATTCCATGGGATATAGCCCTAGAGGGCAGGGGGGCCCAAGACTCTTGGTTGATATTCAAGGATCACCTGCTGCATG
>JANRGW010017874.1:15754-27716 GCA_024733675.1 Psilopsiagon aymara
GTTCAAGGCCAGGCTGGACATAGCCTTGGGTGATATGGTTTAGTGGGAGGTGTCCCTGCCCATGGCAGGGGGGTTGGGACTAGATGATCTTAAGGTCCTTTCCAACCCTAAGTATTCTATGATTCTAATTCAGTGGATGTAGAATTGACTGGACGGTTGTACTCTTAACATTTGCTGTCATTGGCTTGATATCCAAGTGAAGACCAGTAATGAGTGGTGTTTTGTAGGGGTGCTCACCTCATTTTTCTCTCTCACACTGCTGTGCAGTGTTCTGCCCTATGTGCTTCTCCCCCTCAACTCTGCTTTTGTGAAACCCCTCCTGCAGTATTTCATCTAGCCCTAGGTTCCTCAATGTAAGATGTACATGGACCTGTTGGAGCAAGTCAAATGAAGGGCCATAAAGCTGACTGGAGGGCCGGAGCACCATTTCAATGCAGACAGGCTGAGAGAGCTGGATTTATTCAACCTGGAGATGACTTAGAACGACTCTGCAGTGAAACTGTAGTACTGCTCAGTAGTAGAGGGAATAGCAAAGCTATTCTTGTCTTTATGAAAGAACATGAGAGCCATTTACTGATGATATTCTCAAACTTTTGATACAAGTGATTGTAGCATAAACTGACTGTATCACCCATGTATGTCGGAAAATTTTCTTCTCAGCAAAACAATGCAAAATTAGTTGCATGGAAGCAGCTTATTCCTCAGGCATTTTGCAGTAATGTCTTTAGATTGAACCTGAGGAGTTTGCTGTTGTGAGCTGCAGATACATGCAACGGCGCAAATCACTTTCTGTGCCTAAGCACTTGTGGGGAGAATTGAATAAGTTCATATCATGTATCAAAGCTTGCATTATAATGCATAATTATAATTAACTGTTACTAATGGCTATGCCATTAATACACACATAAAATAATTTTCAATCTGCTAACATTTGGTGGCAAAAGTCTTTGTATTTGATCAGACACCATGAGATTACTAAGCACTTAACACCATTAAAGTATTATGTGAGTATTACAACTACTTCCATTACTGAACTCAGTATGTTGAGAATAATTATCTGCTACTTGAATTTGATAAATTGCTTGTTTTGATTTGTTGGTTTATTTTTAATTCAACATTGTTTGCTACATATAATTAATCTGAGAAAGTTCTAGAAATAACTGACATGAAGGCAGTCCTTAGATAACTGATGTGGGAAAAAAGCTTAAGCAATATATGTAGCAAATGCATTGCCTGTGCTTTTTTTTCTGGGGGAGGGGGACAATTTCAGTTTTTAAAAATGCAGGCATACTTTTTATGTATTAAGACAACTTTCTCAAAACCTTTTAAACTGACATTACTTCACCTTTGATGAAGGTTAGGCTGCTTTCCTTAGAAACATATAGCTCAAAGACTTTTTGTCCATTAACATGGAACATTCCTATATCGTTTACCTCTGCTGTTTTTCTTAAATAAAAACATCTCCAAAGTTCCATGAAAAACATTCATTCTAAGATCTCACTGGACAGTGACATAGGTTAAGCTATCAGAACAATAGTTCTTTATTTTCAGGTAAGGAAGAATTAGAATACAATTGTGATGGGTATTAAATAAGCATTTCCTTTTCATAGTTGAGTAGAGAAAGGTTTGCTTTTTATAAGGCAGCAGAACTAAATATAGAGTTAACTAGATGAATCTTCAAAATTTCAGCTCAGACTACGAAATATTAGAATGACATCATAGGCAATGCTTTTTGATCCAGTGTCCTTTTCTTGGAAATGTAGCAAGTTTCAGGTCTTTCTATTTGCTATATAGTTCTTGGATCATAAACAAACTTTACTAAATACTCAGTCTCAAATGAAATTTTTGAGTAACTGCCTATTTAAAACTTCTTGTGTTTTTTTCCCTCACAGAGATGTAGATTATTTTTAGTACCTGCCAGTCTTAAATTCTGTTAAAATACTATTTCTTAAAAAATACTTTTTTTTTTTTTTTCCAAGTTTTATCAGGCAGAAAAATTCTGGTAGAAAGGTACGACCATGACGTAATTATCTCTATTCTTTTTAAACTGAGGGCTTACATCAGAAAAGGAAAAAGAAAGTTTCTTACATTGTATTATTTTATAATGAAAGAATTTACCTTGACAAGCTGGGACTGGAACATCCCATGAGTAATAACCATATGGAGACTTCCTGCATACAGCAGTACTTTTCCCAATGAGCCGAAAACCTCGATCGCAAGCCCAGCGAACCATGCTGTTGAGCTGTCCACCTGTCTGACTGACAATGAAACCATGCGGAGGGGACTCTGGAGTACTACAGTAGAGAGCTTTAAAAATAAATATTGAATAAATAAAAGATATATTTAGGATCCAGATGACAATTCTTGACAATTCAGTAGACATAAGTGAACTGAATTCAGTTCACAAGCTGAGAAAATGTCAATAAAAGTTGTTAAGTGGTTAGATTTTGTGTCCTGATCACTCATGCATTAAGCAATTTCACAAAGGGTAAAGGTAAAAACCAAAAGGCTTTCAGTAGTCTCAAAGGAAATATAGCGGTAGTCCACTTGTATAACTGCTTTATCATCATCTTTCTTAAAGTAAGGTACAGAATTTTAGTTCATAAAAAAAATATTATTGCAATTGTATAAATTTCCATAGTATGCAATTTTTATTTTTTTTATGATGGAAACATCAAGGGCAAACTGCATATAGTTTTTTAAATAATCGTTTCCTTCTGGTACTAAATGCATCATTAATTTCAAGTTCTGTGATACAGTGAACTGAAGTGAGCTAGCAAATCCAAATAGATTTTAATTCTATTCATGACTGTCACCATAAATCCATGGAAAAAAACATTGAATCTAGTAGGTCACTTGGGTTTAGCCTACCTTGCCAAAGGAATGGATCAGAAAGGAGCTGCAACTGGATAGCAAGGTTAAGAGAAACATTGTTCAAGAATTTAACATCTCTGATTGTTTTTGTCAAGGATGAGCCAAGACTGCTTTGCCAAGACAGCAATTTCCAATTTTGAAGGAAAGAAAATTAAGTTAGAAGTTTGCTTCTAAGTGCATCCTTCATACTTCGAAGACATATTGAAAACTACCAGTACTTATTTTCTCAGGCAAATACAGAAGTGCTACTTCATTTGCTCTTTAGGACTTTTGTATTCCATGAGTTCAGGGAAATGGTTTTCTCAGGCAAAGGTTTCTTCTGATCAGGATGGAATCATGTGGCTGTTCACTCTTTATTAAAACACTGCTCTATCTTTCAGATCACATGCTATGAAAATATTTTCTTCCTTACACTAAATTACTTTTGCTTTATACTCTTGAAAGAAACAGACATATACACAACCCTACTTCTTAAATGTATAAGAAAATACACTGTGACATTTGACATTTTCTGTGTGGTACAGATCACCAGTAAATATTTCCTGTCTACCTCCTAATGGTTCTGTCACTGCCGGTAGGAACAGAGTTTTAAGAACTTTCTCTTCTTTCTAACAAGTAATATAGGGAATGAAAACAGGTATCATATAACACATTAAGCCTAGCCAAAAGTGAATTTTACCTAGCTATACAATCAACATGTTACCTCTGAGAAAACTGTCCTCTGCTAAAGGGAAAGATGATGCTGATACTGAGTAACAGACCTTTGTTAGCCTAATTATTTTTGTGCAATAGTGAAGTAGCCAGAAATAGAGTCAGGAAAAAAACGCAAAAAATAAAAGCATAGCAGAAAGAATTTTATATTTATTCTCTACTGCTTTCTCCACTTTGTAAAGTGAAATTGTTTTATGCCAGTAACTTCTCCAGTATCTACAGATACTATCCCCAGTACTTTTCATTAAGTGCATTTAATGTCTTTTTTCATGATAAAAAAAGTTGTGCAATTGCTGTCAACTGCAGCAGATCTACTTTAACTTGATTAATGAATAGTACTATCCAGTAAAAATTGATATTATACAATAATTCTGTAAAGCAATTATATAAAAATCAAACTTTGTCAAGTACCATCTTCACATCATATGCATAAATATGTTCTTCTGAATTAATAGCATACACAATGTTGGCTTTTTTAGCATACTAACTGATCTTTTCTAATACTGATTGCTGCTTCTGTTGGACGTCAAGGAGTTCCATCCTTCTGAGTTTCACATTTTTCCACCTTATATCTGGTTTCACTCCGGCCTTGTTACAGCTCTTCCTCTGTACCACCTGAAGTGTTAATGATCCAATAATGAAGAACACAGAAGCACATGAATGCAAATAAATGATGGAAGGGATAATAGGAATGCTGCTTCTTTCATCTTTAGTACTGGCCTATGCCATTTTAAAGTCCTGTGAAATATTTGCTTATATCTCTACAAAGCATGTTTTTCATATACTTCTTAGGTTGTGTGAGGATTTTTTAACTCATAGTGTCAAGAGGTTCATATATAAAGCAGGTTGGATTTCCTTTCAGTCCTGGAAATGAATATTGCAAAATTTAGCTTACATTACCTTTTTCACATAAGTAAATTGTGTTGCACACTGAAATTTTACACACATTAAGGAAAGTCTGATTTACATACCTACATATCTTATCCTGAAACCTTTTTTATTTGTGCCATGATCTGCTGACCACCGGAGAAATACTTCATGGCCATGGCTGGTTATATTTAGAGAAGATGAATAGTCCCCACTGAGAGAAATAAGCAACGGGCTGTGACTATTTGGTCCTTGATACAAGGAAGAAAGAAATAAAAAAAAAAAAAAAAAAAAAAAAAAAAAAAAAAAAAAAACAAAAAAAAAAAACAAACAAAAAAAAAAAAAAAGAAAAAAAGGAAAAAGGACAAAGGGAGTTACAAAGTTTGACATAACATACAATGAACTACATACATACAATTAATAGACAGAAAAACACCCTCCAAACAATGGTAAAATAATGTGAATTAAAAAATGGAAGTTCATATTACATGTTATACATTAGGCAGTATATATTTATTCAGAAACAAAATTATTTCTAAACATAATTAATCCTGTACAATTTTGAAAAAGTAATCCAACAGTTCTTTTTAGCACAACAAACCAAAATATTTTTTCATTTAAGATTTACTGACAAGTTATGGTCTGCATAAACAATAGTGATTATATAGATGCAGTGTAAAATACACATATAGAGAAAAAGGATCATCCAAATTTGTGCATCCTATAGTTACCATCAAACACTTCAAGTATATCAAATTCCTTTTCTGTCTGGAAGAATTCGAAGAACATGCTTATATTATAACCCTTTTCCACAGTAATGGTCCACGCACACATCTGAAGATTTGGGTAGCTGTCAGGATATCCAGGGCTCAGTATTACTCCTGTTGAATCCAGACGCATTTCATTGGCTGGACAAAGAACTGTGAAACAGAAAGATTGGTAAAAATGCTAAAGACCAACACTTCAGTTTCATGTGATTGACAAGATTTTCCAGAGTCTAAAAGATCTGCATTACTCATTTTAGCTGTGTAAATCAGAAAGCCTGTCAACAGTTTAGAAAATCATTTCAAAGTCAGGTAGAACAAAACTCTAAATTAATGTATGCCTTGAAAATAAGCACTGCAACCCTCAGAGGTTATCAATTTATTACATTTTTCTTCTTTCATTCTCTAGAAGATATTCTTGCAGGCCATAGTTAAGCAAAAAATTGTTTCATTGTTCAAAAAGTGAACTGTAGCCTTTTTTTCACCCTCAGGTTACTATTACTGTCAGCAATAACCCCAGGTAAAGTCTTGCACTGAAAGCAAAACTTGAAGACACTGTGATTTTTCATTGTCGGTTTCTAAATAAAGAGTAACTAATCCCTCCCACAACCTGTCTGTATAAAGCAGCACCTTAATTTTGAGTTCTTCAATCAAACTCCAAGAAGACTGATGTACCTGCACAAAATGTAAGCACTATTCAGACATGACAACTTTGTTCTAGTAAATAAAAGACATGCTTCAGCTGACATTGTATTGCTCAGCAGGACTAACTAGACAAGAAGATGACTTATGCTAATCCAGCTACCTACATTTCAGATTCTTAGAAACATCAGGAAATGCTAGGTTATTGCCTTTACATGCAACAAAAAAACACGTTTTTATTTTACCACACCTAATACAGTCCTGTGTCTTTCCTTACCAAAAGAGGTAACAAAGAAGAGTCCTTAAAATCAAAGCTTATGACTAGCAGCATGTTGGTGTTGCAATACTTAATGAGCTAAAGAATCTCAGGATGACTTTGGATTCCTCCTTTTAACAAAAATGTACAACAGCACAGCATTTCACCATATGACAAACACTTTCTGAGGAAACTAAGATCAAATTATGAGAAAAGAATAGGGTATTTCTGCCCCACTGAAAAGTGAAAATCCAAATATCACTCTGATACATACATATATGTCTATATTTTATTTATTTATAAAAATAAACTCCATATTCCTTATCAACCTTCAGTTCTTTGGTAAACATAACAGATGCTTAACTGCAACATATGTGATGCGCAGACAATATACAAACCATTTCTTTTTTATTAAATTGGTATTTAATTTTTAATTACACATTCACAAATCCTGTGAACTCTCAAATCCAGACAGATACTTTCCTCCTTCTAACACAGCAACAGACTCTCTCCCTCGTGAACAGATATTAAGTCACATGAAGAAGAAATTATAAAAATCAGAATTTCTTAATTGCTGACAGCCTTTTTCCCAAATTTAAGTCTAGGAAATAAGAAAAGGAACATGCTTTATCCTTTTCTTAAGAACATTTCCTGAAGACTCTAAACCCCACAACACGAGAGTGTTTCCTGCAGGGATGAAAAAAGACACATGCTCATCCTTGCCGACCTCTTCCACGGGTATTGCCAACCATACCTCCACCATACTCTAAAAAGTTACTTTTTCTTATTTTCCACATCATATTCTGAAGTTATTCATGTTCCACTTACAGCTGTGCTGGAAAATACACAGTAGCTCAAGCTATTCTTAACTGTCATAGTTTCAGGAAGGATACAGGATGCCAGCAGGAAAAATGCTACTTTGTAAATAATTTATCACAGATATTTAAACTAGCTGCTCAAATTGAGAAAAAGGTGTTTATCAATAAGATGAAGAGGCTTGATTTTGAATTAATCTTAATTCACTAGGTCTACACAAAATAACCCCATTAAATAAAAACATACGATAATACCATTTCATCTGGAAGAGAGTTAAATTTTCTCTTAGCAGTTGTTAAAACCTCTCATGCTCTGCCAGTGAGGAGAAACACAAGTAGCCAGGAGGGAACAGAAACAGAACACATAACCCAAACAAGCCAGAAGGATATTCCATACTACAGCCTGTCATGCTCAGTATATAAAGTGGAGGGAGCTGGCTGAGAGGGGTTGATTGCTGCTCAGGTTGGCCTGGGTATCAGACTGCAGGTGGTGAGAATTTGTATTGCTTGTCCATCCTGGGGTTTATTTCTCTCTCCCTCTGTTTGCTGTCTCCAGTTTCATTACAATTGCTACTAGTAGCAGTAGCATTGTTATTACATTTTATTTTATTTCAATTATTGTTCTTATCTCAACCCTCAAGGCTTTTACCTTTTTCTGATCTTCCTTCCCATTTCACTGGGTGGGGAGTGAGTGAGAGGCACCATGATATTTAGTTACAAGCTGGCGTTAGACCGTAACACCATGTTATTAGAGCTTTTTTCCAATAGCTGGTTTTGCTTCATGATAAATGAACAAATGCCTACAGTTTATTCAGAGCTGAATATTACTAAACAGCAGCCTTAAACTCTGGGCTTTTTTAATACTCAACACTTACGTGAAACTGCATTAGTACTCAGCTGTTACAAGTTATACAAGAAAATAACTGGATCTTAGATATCTCCAGAAAACTGAAAGCAATGTTGGCTTATTAAATACAAAAATAAGATTTTTATGGGGGAAAAGGCATTGGATTATGAAGCCAGACAACAGAACACAGAAAAGAAGAAAAAGTGAGAGCAATAAAGAACAATCATCTTCATAAACAAACCTTGTAAGAATCATAGAATCATAGGATGATTGTGGTTGGAAAGGAACTTTGAACACTGCGTAGTCCAGCCCCTGCCACAGGCAGAGATGTCTTTTACTAGATTAGATTGCTCAAAGAGCCAGCCAACCTGATCTTGAAAAAAGAAAGCAATCTGTCCACTATTTTAAAAAACTCATCTCTCACTTTCAAAACAAGCATTCGATTGCTAACTTTATAAAGTTGATTCTCAAGTCTTGGGTTTGTCTCAATTCATCAGGAAGAGACTGACTATAACACCTTCACATGAGAAAACTCCTGTGTCTAGAATCTGGCTGCCAAACTACAGCGATGAGCTACTCCTGATACAGACTTTATTCCAAGCAAATGAAAGAACTGACCTTGTCAGCCTTATACATGCATACATATATATAAACACATACACACAGAGGGGTGTCAGGAAGGCAGGAAAAGCATATGGTAAATAAAGACATGCCTTTTATTTTATTTTTTTTTTTATCTGGCTGCAGTGGTGTATTTACAACCAGTCTTGCTAATTCTGTATGATTCTGCTTTGCAAACTCTCCTCAATTTCAGGATCTTCAGCTAAACATCCCTCAGGAATTTTATAAAGGGCTAAAGACCTTTTTCTGCTCAATGGATTCCCTTGGGAATTGGGTAGCTAGGGTTCACGTTTTTAAAAAAATATTTTTATGAATCTAGAGCTAATGTAGCTGAGATATAGCTGAGAATCATCACTCAAGAATTTTCTCAGGGTCCTCTGATTATGACATAAAATACAGTTGAATCTTCTTACTCTGAAGCTTTCATTTTATCCTGAAAGTAGAAGACAATTTCAAGGAAAATTAAAGGCAAATTTACATGCTGCCTATGGGAAATATTTTTTAACAAAAGTTGATATACTGGCATAAGCTTGTGGAGTTTAGTGATTATTTTCTGATCTAAAGAAGGAAATGCTCAAGAATTTTAAGAAATATTTAAAAAGGAAAATAGAAAACAAAGTGGCACAGTTTTAAGTAGTACTGAGTGTGGTATAAACTAACCTGGAACAATTAAAATCACGAAATAAAATCTTTACTATATTTTGCTCCAATATTTTCTCCTATGGATAATTTGCTATTGATGCCTATGTCTTTACTTGGATTCAAAATTAAATTGGAGTTGTTTAAATTCTGTTCAGCAGCACTCTCCAGATTTAATAAATAAATGAATGTGGAATGTGGGTATTAATTTATTTCAAGTTAAAAATTGGAGCAAAATGTAACCAAAACTCAAACAGTTGATAAAGTGTCTAACATATACACAAAGTTAAAATAACAGAAGTTAACACTGTGAAGTCTAACAATAAACCTATACTCTGCCTAATGAAAAGAATTTGTGAACTAATACAAATATGAACCAAAGGAAGAACTGAGTTCATTTTTTGAGAGTGACTCTCATGCAATGTGTTGTAGCCTGCACAATGGTAGTTTATACATAAACCAGTGTAGTATACTACAATTACAAAAGACATAAATTTAATGTACAGAATTTTGGTCTCAGTCTTGCAATGAATATGAGTATGCCTTCAGCAACAAATGCTGAAAGAATGCCTCAAGATCACTATGTCTCTGTTTGTCATGTTTTAATCTTGTTTAGACCTTAACAGTGAGGTAATGTTATACATCTCTAATCACAATTTCAATAAAAGGTGGAAAATATGAACTTACACAGGCACACACACACACATATACATACAGAAAGCGTATTATTTGGAATACCTTGAATAAAAAAGTAAGCACTTAAAGTTTCACTGAAATACGGTGTTGGAATCTTGTTCACCCAAATCCATGCTATATTAATTTAGCTCTTTTTAGAATTTCCACATAAATTTTCATATTATTATGTCTCATAATACATAAATTTAGACTCCCTCCAAAAAAAAAAACCTGTAAATTTTCACAAAGTAGAGCAATAGTCCTTTAAAATCATCAAATTTATTAAAACATTACTAATTATTTTGCATTAATATATGATACATGTTCACCATAACCAACAGTGCTAGCACTGGGAATAGTATCAAAAAGTCTAAAATATTTTCAGTATGCCATCTTTTGGTAAAGACATAGTGGAGAGTATTTAAGGAATCACCATTCAGCTGGTCTGGCAGGAGGAAAAGAAAAAGGATAAAAAACCTTGACAAGTAGGTGGTGCTCCATCCATCTGAAGCCTTTCACCTAGTCGGCAAGTCAGAATCTCATTACCAACCAATGTAAAGCCTGGTTGACACTGGTATCTTATTATGTCTCCTGTTTGGAAAAACACAACAAGACAAAACACAAACAAACAAAAGAAACATTAAACAGTAATTAACTAGGACTTTTTGCTTTAAAAACATTATTGATTAATGAGGTTTCTTGCCATCATATATAACGGGCTAAATGACCTCTGGCATAAACAGAAATGTGGTAAATGAGCATTGTGTTGCACACTGTGCTACATCTATCACTGTTTTCCACCACATTATTTCTTGGATAGTTTGCTAATTTGTCTGGGTTTGACTGATACTGTGTGAACCTTGTGACAACAAAGATTTAAGCAATATAATTTATTGAATAACCATTATGAAATAAACAAACAGATAAGACTGAGTCAGTAACTCATACAATCCTGAGAGGGAGCGGAAAATAAATAGGAATGGGATTTAGTCAGTATCTAACTTTGGCATAGTGAGAATTAGAAATTGTCATTTTTAATTAAGAAATAAAAAATTCATATAGGTTTATGTACCAGTAACAATAAAAATGTTGGTTTTCCCTTTGTTATCAGCATTGGACTCTAATATTGGAGTCTAATACAAATAAATTTTTCTTTGCCATAATGCAAGCAAAATCAGTTGATAAGACATTTCATATCTGATCACATAAATCATATTTCTTTGACAAATAGGTATTTAGGTAATATTATTAATATGTATAAGAATTCCAGAATGTCCTCCCCTTCTCAGGTCTTCCTAATTTTTACAAATTTGACTTAACTCTTGAGGTCACAGTACTTTATTTCTGCTACAGAATAAATTACTGTCCTTATGTCTCCTTTTGGGTTTTGTTTCTTTCTGTATAAAGGGATGTTCCTAATAAATGTTATGAAAAATGTATTTTAAAATGAAGTTAATTAGAAACAAATTACTGCACTACTTATA
Source organism: Psilopsiagon aymara (assembly GCA_024733675.1). Classification (NCBI taxonomy): domain Eukaryota; kingdom Metazoa; phylum Chordata; class Aves; order Psittaciformes; family Psittacidae; genus Psilopsiagon; species Psilopsiagon aymara. Next base: position 26,950 of record JANRGW010017874.1, read on the forward strand.
TATATGGGATTCATGAAGTTAAAGAAAGACGAATCATAGAATAGTCAGGGGAAGAAAGGACCTCAAGATCATCTAGTTCCAGCCCCCCTGCCATGGACAGTGACACCTCCCACTAAACCATGACACCCAAGGCTATGCCCAACCCGGCCTTGAACATCTCCAGCAATGGAGCATTCATAACTTCCCTAGGCAACCCAGTCCAATGCCTCACCACCCTTACACTAAAGAGTTTCTTCCTTATATCCAATCTAAACTTCTCCTGTTTAAGTTTGAACCCATTACCCCTTGTCCTATCACTACAGCCCCTAATGAAGAATCTCTCTGCAGCATCCCTATAGGCCCCCTTCAAATACTGGGAGGCTGCTACGAGGTCTCCATGCAGTCTTCTCTTCTCCATGCTAAACAACCCCAGCTTAAATAATCCTATCTTCATACCGGAGGTGCTCCAGTCTCATGATCATCCTCGTGGCCCTCCTTTGGAATTGTTCCAACAGTTCCATGTCCTTTTCTTGCTGAGGACAGGAGAAATACACACAATACTCCAAGTGAGGTCTCATGAGAGCAGAGTAGAGGGGCAGGATCACCTGGTCACACTCCTTTTGATGCAGCCCAGGATTCGGTTGGCTTTCTGGGCTGCAAATGAACACTGCAGGCTCATGTTCCTTTTTCCATCGACCAGCACCTCCAAGGCCTTCTCTGCAGGGCTGCTCTGAATCTCTTCTCTGCCCAACCTGTAGCTGTGCCTGGGATTGCTCTGACCCAGGTGT
>JANRGW010017876.1:0-23101 GCA_024733675.1 Psilopsiagon aymara
AGGAGCAGAGGGAAGAAAAAGGGGGAAGTGAGTGAACAAACTGCGTGGCTGATTTATGGCTTAAACCACGACACCCATTTGAGGAGGCAGCTCTGAAGACAATTCCTGCAAGTGAAAACTGACCCCAGTCTAGGGAGTCCTTAAGAAAAACCTTGCTCTTCATATTCTACAGAATTACCATCTTCCTTCCTCTTCTGTCCTACAAGCACTTTTCTCAGAGAACTGTAGGAGTTGTACATTGTCTCATGCATATTTTCATGGAAAGAGATGACATACTTTTATTGCATTACTTTCCACTTTGTTAGTTACCACTTACAACCTTTCCCTACAAATCAGTAAGTCACCATTAGGTAAACTGAGATGTTGGTTCTGAAGAAGAGGACCCGTCTGTGCTTGTAATCTGTGAGAATTTATATTCTAGCACCCAAATAGTTCTTTTTTTTTTTTTTTTTTTTTTGGTAAGAGAAGCTCCACGAAGATTGTTATTCCTTTGAATATTCATTTATATTCACAGTGGTTTTAGTGCGCTTTTTTGCACCACTGATGCTTTCTGCTCTCCATAGGGAAGAAATTTCAACTGTAGAGAGGTGACCTTATGTATTGTTATTAATTAACACTTCCACATAGAAATTAGCACCTCTATCATAGCATGCAGAGAGCCTGCTACTTGAGATGCAATGCAGGCAAGGAAGTTACCAGCAACTCTGTCCAAAAGTGGGCAGTTCATTCCAGCAGCTTCTTCCAAACCAAGCAGAAGTATACGCACACATCAGTCTCCAAGACAAAGTAATATTCCTGAGGATGTTAATGGGAAAGTAAGTTATACTGACAGAACATGTGATCTTTAACACAAGTTACATTTACTGGTCTCCCAGAGTACCAAGGGCTTCCCAATTGCAGGAAGCACATAGACTAAAAACTCTTCTGGGATGTCTAAACATGAGTGCGTTAATTTTTTTTACATCTCCAGGACCCAGAAGATGTAATTTCCTCTCAGACATTTTTTTATTTGCTCTGACAATCTATATGGTTATCTGTTAACTTTAGAAAATTTAGAAGTCTATGGGATTGCTTTACAATATTGCTCGAGTTTATATGCTTATCTAGCACAAAGTCAGACTCTAGAGGGACCAGTTAGCTTAGAAATTCTCTCAAGGCTGTAGCAAGAACATAACTAGTTATTTTTCAATATAGCTGTTCCTTGCACCTTCAGCTTGATTACATAGTGTGGATTTATAACGTCCTTGATGCTAAACCAGCTTTTTCAATATTGTTTGTAGGAAGGCCATGGATCTGCCTGCTATGGGATTGATCAAATTAACTTTCTGATTAATAGTAGGCAGACTGCTGCTAGTCTAAAGTAACAGTCAGAGAACAAAATAAAGTGTGTATAGAAAAAAACTGTACCCTTTATTTCATCATAATAGATGACAAAATACCTGTGTTGAATATCAGCACTTCTGGTGGTAAGACCTTGTTCATAAAGATAAAAGGTTCTCTGCCATGTAAGAAGTGCTGTCTAAGAAAAGTTTAACCTTTGCTCTTCAAATACTTTTCCCCATATTCAATGTCACTGTTGAATAGCAAGAGGACTGGGTGAGCTGCTTAGGTTGGTATAACCAGCTAGCGCCTAGCATTAGGCTTCTTCAGGGTTAGGGAGCCATTGGAGATCCCTCACAAGGTTTCTTCTGAGCAATTTTCCTCTATCCTTCTTTCACTCAGGGCTCCTCAGAGGCTCTGCTTGCAGGGGCTTGGTTTTGCTGTTTCTGGGGGCTTGGCAACACAAGTCAAATCCAGAGACTCAAGTACCTGAACCTAAGGGCCAAAGAGGAAATACTGCTGGTGTAGCCTTCACTCAACTGAGTCTATTGGACCTGGGTGGCCTCTGTGTCCCCTCAGTGGTTGTAGGGATCATCTTAAGGAGACACTTCCTTGAGGCAGAAACAGGAGCCCTCTGCTAGAAGGCATCCCTCACACCGTGAAGGAGAGACATGCTCCTGAAATGGAGGCTATGTCTATTCTCATCCCAGAGTGTGTCCCAGGACTCAGTGTGCTCTCAGTGTGCTCCAGCCTCAGGGGCTAAATGATGGCTCAATTTCTCAATCAGTGCTGGTGCAATTTTTAACTCTTGTTGCAAAAAGTCTGTTTATTTAATGTATATTTATGCCAAGGAATAGTGAGGCTTTTCTTATGCAAACAATCTTGCTGAATGAGAGTGAATGGTGCCTATAAAGTTGGCATTCCTAACCTGTAAGTGTGGCAGGTACACCTGCACCGACAAAAGCCAGTCAGGGGCAGTCAGCAGACGGGAGTGAGGAATTTGGGTTGAGAACTCTCCCTTTTTAGGTTAGTGGTTGTGCATTTTGGATCATTGGCCATAAATGTTAAGATTCAGCAGTGAAGTGACAAATCCATGTGGCATCCTGAATCTGTAGTTAGTGTTGGTGGAGCTTTAATTGAGGTTGAACAACAAATTTTATTTAGCCTCAATTTATTGGTTCTCTGACAGAAATTTATCACAAATGGGTGGAAAAATGTCTCCAGCAAGCTTCTTCTCAATTCATTCGGAGGAGAAACAAGTTTGTGGTTAACATATATACAATCCTGAACCCTGTGAGTTTGGCGTTTACTAGCTTTATGCCAATGAGACAACCACAAATGTACATGTACCAAGTCCTTCAACTGGAATGTCATGTCCTTCATCCTCCCAGAGACAGAAATGTTTCCATTTATGAAAAACAGACCATCGAGTGGTGTGGTGGAACTTACTGCCACAAATGAAGATCTTTGATGAAAATCACATGGATAGGTTTGTTCAAACTCTGCAATATATAATTTGCCTGCTCCACAAATGGAAACAAAAGAACTTGGTGTCAGATGGCCCTTGCAGGCTGGTGTGTGTTATATTGTTTATTTAAACAGATCAATGGTTCTTAGGATCCATTGCACAGCTTAATTGATACAGTAAATAGAAATGGAAGAGAAATAATTCAGCTTTAGCTTTTTTTCCTGCTTGAGGTATGTAGTTAGGAGTAAACATTTCCACTGAGACCTAGTTACTGTAACTGAAGTGTAAACACTTTCTGCTAGTGCTAGGTACCATCTAGAACTAAGCTATTTAATAGCTCAGTCTGAAGCCACTCTCCTATTGGGAGAATTCATCTAAAAAGATATTTCTCAAGGAAAAGTATTTTAAAGCAATTATTTAAATTACTGCCATTTTTATCACAGAGCCTGTCAGAAGTTAAATAGTGTAATTTTACTTCAGGAAAACCTGTGGAAGTTTTTCCCCTTTGGCTTAGGGCTGTGCAGGCTGCAAAGCTTCCTGGCAGTTCAGGATCTCATGGCGAGAGGAATTCTGCAAAATCTCTCATAATTCCCCGCATTCAGTGCTGTGAGTACTGCTGCGTGTTTTAACCCTACAGGTTCATTTTTGCAACTCAGCATTCATACACTTTCAGCTGTTAGGGTGTTGCTGATCCTCAGATATATACCAGTCAAAACGGGTAAGAGACTGAAAATAGTTTTGCCAATCTTAGAAGAAATTTTGTAGAGAATATGTGTAAAAGTTATTAGTTAGAGATTAAACTTTAGGCAGAAGAGATTCTAATGTAACTTAGTTAAACCAGTAATATAATTTAGCAACACAAGTGGGTTTTGGTGAACAAAAATATAAAAAATAATTCAGAAAGAGCATGAAAGTTTTCAGGTAATGATCATGGTGCTACCCTGTTGTGAATGCGAGCAATTAATACATAGTCTAGATGAAGCACAAACAGTGGGTTAGGTTCTGTAAGTAAGAGGGTTAGGTTCTGTAAATAAGCTTGGGAAATGCACCACTGGATTTGAATTTTAGTGGAAATTTACATAGCTGAGACGAGTATAAACATCATATATATATTTAACTTCTTTTTTAAGTGCCCTTGCTTTATTTCTTTAAGGTATATTATTTTTGTCTATGTCAGTAACTAGACAGAAGGGGCAAACCAAAAATTTATCTCTACACTTCATTCCACTTCTGATGGATAAATTTTAGAAAGCAGCAGCTCCTTACATGTCCTTTGGGAACTGCCCAATGCTAGGAATTGGGTTGATGGAACTTTTTTACTTTTGCTTTCATTTTATGAGGATGACAGACATGAAATGTGGTCACTCGGACAAAAGTATGTTTTTCAAATTAGAGACAACTGCGAGGTGGTTTTCTAATGCTACCTTTAAATGTTTCTAAAACCCCTATGCAGCTTTGTTAACAAGTAGTTTGTCATCAAACAGAGACCAATAACAGTGAAAGTCAGTCTTGACTTCTGCCAGTAACGAACTGAACAAGCTGGTGTCGTGGTTTAAGCCCAGCTGGTAACTCAGAACCACACAGCTGCTCGCTCACTCCCCCCCTTCCTCCCCCAGCTCCCATGTAGCTGCAACTCCTGCAGGCTGAGATAAGAACAGTACAGTAACTAAGGTATAACACAAACCACCGCTTCTACCACCAATAATAATGATAAGGGAAATGACAACAGAATACAACTGCTCACCACCTACTGATTGATACCCAGCCCAACCAGAGCAGTGATCCAGCCCTTCCGGGTAACTGCCCCCAGTTTATATACTGGGCATGGTGTGCTGTGGTATGGAATACGTCTTTGGTCAGTTTGGGTCAGGTGTCCTGCCTCTGCTTCCTGCCGCCTTCCCCTCCTCCCGGGCAGAGCATAAGGCTCAGAAAGTCCTTGGTCAGAGTAAACATTACTGGGCAACAACTGAAACCATTGGTGTTATCAGTGCTGTTTCCAGGCTGAAAGTCAAAAACACAGCACTGCACCAGCTACCAAGAAAGAGAAAAATGACTGCTACTGCTGAACCCAGGACAGCTGGAACAAAAATTATCTCATACTAAGCAGAAATATTAAGTGATAGAGACATGATATCCCTGTATTATTTTTTAAATCCTCTTCAGTCAAGAGGCTTTGGGCTAAAATTACATTTGAAAAAAAAAAATCCATAAGGGCAAGTTCTGATTCTAAAGGGCAAGTGAGTTCAAGAAATATTGGTTATTACTTGTCTCTGTATTTAAGATATGAACTGTATGTAAGGAACAGAAAACACTGGTTTGGGTCTCATCACAAATTAAACAGTGCAAGCAGAACTGATCTTTCTCTCTCTGTTTTGAGCAGATGTGGGACTGACACACTGAACCTGAGCCATTGTCTCACCCCATGGGGAGAACCAGGGAAAACACTGATGAAGCCTCTCACATGGCACAGACCATGAAGGCAGGGGTCTCTGCTTATCTCTGCAGTCTGACTTCTGAATATGAGGAGCTGTGTACACTCTACTTTCTCCTTCATTAATGGGAGTATTCTCCATAGAGATGCTGAACAGCAAATCTTGAAATAGGAATAACTACTTACCTTTTAAATTGCAATCTGCTGCAAGACATGTTGGCTGAAAATGTGGTGAAAGCAATTCCTAGGGGGCACATAACGGAACCACAATAAATCAGAAGCACAGAAGACTGAAAGGAAAAAGAAACACCATCTTGTGTACACTGAATCAATTACTTGATAAACTGGAGCTGTAGCAGAGCTGTGAAATTTGTCAAACAAGGTGCACCACAAAGCTTGTGATTTCACCACTGCTTTTCAGTACACCGTGCTTCAATCAACTGATTGCTGGTAGCAAAACCAGAGCCATGAAAATAGCAAGCCAGTATTGTGCCCGACTGAGCCAGCATGCAATGCAAACTTCCCAAAGAAACCAGGTGGCTCGGGGTGCTGTCATGAACAAATGTTCCACTGTAATTATGAGCTTCAGCACCTCTGATGGATGTTTCAGCAAGCTGGCTGCTACCAGCATTATGAAATGTATTTCTGCACAGACACAGGAGAACAAAAATAGTATTTTCATTTCTTGTTAGATGTCCATGGCCAGAATATTCCTGTCCAGATTAATAAAGTCATTATTAATTTAGGAAAACATGTCTCATATATCCCTTTATAACAATCTGCCTCTGTGGTGATAGCTAAGCAGCAGGACATCTTAGTGCTCCACCTGTGGCAGCCTGCCTAACATTAACCAAGACACAGGCATTCTTCAGACACCAGCTATAGTCATACAGTCAAAGCAGCTGGCAGTGCGCCTCTAGCTGTACTTAGAGGGACTTGGAAATGTATAATGCTGTATTAGTAAGTAAAGCCTCTAGTTAGACTAACTTAAAGTAGCTGTTAATCTTTGCTAATGAAAATCTGTGGTTATGATCTTAAGTCTTTTTCCTGTTTCTCAAACACTTCTGGATCTTTGGGTGCAATCCAACACCTATTGGCTTACAAGCAAAACTCTGACTAGAGAAGGCCATATCTGCTGACAGTCCTGTGCCAGTCCCAGAGGCTGCTCAACATGGGAGGAGTCAGAATTCAACAGAGGCTTCCCTGACTAGGCTAATACTCCAGTCATACTCACATGAGCCTCCCGCACATGTCACTAGCAGTGCAGTCAACAGTCACTGTGCATCAAACTCTGGCATGAGATGGAGTGTCTACAGTTTTTCTCCTCTACTGGTTGAAAATCACTGCCATTATAGCTCAAGTGCTCCTGCAGGTAGCTCTTTCCCTTCTAAACTAATTTTGAGGTTTCTGCACAACCAGAGCCTGGGGTTCTAGTTTTTACAGTGGCAGAAGTTGCTACTTGTGGGCTGAAAAAAGACTGACCAAATTTGTCATTTTTACTCTTCTGCTTATCCAGAGTGGAGATGAGCCTCCAAGCAAAATAATCTGCAGCCTCAGGGGACCTTCGGACTTGGCACTTGAGCTTCACTTTGTAAGCATCTCTTTTGCCAGCATGTCTAAGCTAAATGGCAAACCTGGATATGACAGCTGAGGAAAATGAGAGCAGGTTAGGAAAGCACTAATGACTGTGGTTCACTTTCAGACTCCCCCTATATCTGGGAGAACTGACTAATGAGTTTTGAGTAGTGTAACGTTAATGCATCTGCGCCTTTCTCCCTTCTGTAGCCCCGAGGCTGCCTTGCCCAGAAGCAGAGTGTGGTGAGGGCAGGCTCTGCAGGCGCTCTGCCACTCCTGTAGTTTCCCTTTCTTTGGGAAGTTGTCTGTGCAATTTGTTAAGTAAGTTTAAAACTGCTCAGCTCTGCAGAGAAAAGCAGAGGAGCCTCAGGAGGGCCAGCATGTGCTTGGAGATCTCCAGTATGGGGTCATGTCATTATGCACAGGGACTGACTGCAGAGTGGGCCCGAGGGTGGGAGCAAGCTTCTTCAGTGTAGATTTCAGCAAGCCTCTGCATGAAACTTACTTTCATTAGTGTCATCGCTGTATCCTTATGTCATATGTAGAGAGACAGTGACAGGCAGGAAACCTGACTTAAAACTCTTCAGGAAGACGCCACCTCCACTGGTGAGACAGGACCTCCGTTTCTGCCACGGAGCACTGTTGCAGGCTCTGTACTCCAGTCCTGAGGTAACATTTCAGCAGGCCAAAATAAGCCTATTTAATGAGGCCCGGGGGGCATTGTGCCTCTTGCCAGCTTCTCATTAGTAAACTGAGTGCGCTGCAAATAGGCAAAACCCATCAAACTGTTACAGTCAGATACTGCTGCTGGGTCTGTTGCTGATTTACAAAGATCAGCTGTTCTGGGTTAAGCAATTGCATATGGGAACTTGTTGGGAACTTCCTTGAAGTAAGCCCTAAAGTAAGTTACATCTTTATGGGAAAATATTTAAAAATAAAACCATATGAACGAGCAGGCAGGAATTATGGCTCAAAGTAGAAAAAGCTCTGGTTTTATTTTGCTATAACTCATTGTCTGCATCTGGTAAAGAAAAAAGAGGAAGAAGCAACTTCACTAAAAGTGAAGTTACTACTTCAGGGGTGAAGAAAATGGTGGTTATTCCAAACTTAGCATCAAAGATTTTTGTTGATCTTGGAATTATTTATTCTTTTTTTCAACTTCCCTATCTGGGCAGCAGAAGTTAAGGGTATTTTTGCCTTCATTTCTGTTTATTCAGTTGTGAGAAATTGTTGTGATAGGGCTAGGCAGTGAAAATAGCATATGCTGGAGTTGTCAACACTCTCCCATGTCCATGAGTATTTCAATATTGTTTTCGTCTGTACTAGGCTAAAGTAGATCTTCTATGTGGGATGGTGACTCTAACAAAGACAAGACTTACTTAGAAAAAAATTGAGTTGGTTTTAGTGCAAGTGTAATTGTAAATTTGACCATATGAAAAATACTACATTTATAACTCTAGGACAGCTCCTCCATCAGTAAATTCCAGTAGCTGAGAAGCTATGATACAGAGCCCATAGTAGAGTCCATCATACATGAACTGTATATGAAGGACATCATACAGTTTGATCTTACCCTGGTGCTAGAAGAGCACCAGGGTAAGAGTGTTTAGATCGGAAATGCAGTCGCAGTTTACAAGAGATTTGGCAGAGGCTTCTCAGGAATGATGGACTTATGGTGCACCGAAAATTGTTTAATTCATTGTCTAATTAATAAAATGGCTTCTGCTGGGCAGGCCCAGACTTTGCCTTCCTGCAGGCTGATTTGCTGGCTTTCACACCCCTAGGAAAAAGGACATATGTATCTGCTCACAACATCAAAAATTAATTTCTGGCCACTTTTAGCCTCTGTTCTATTTCAGTGTGTTTTGCCTCAGGATTTGGTTTGGAGTTGTTTTCACAGTCAACAAGGCTGAAGGAAAACATTTTGAAAGTTGGCAGAAGCATCCTAAGAATTTAGCAGAAAGCTGAACACTGTATTTCCATAGCAGTGGATGAACCAAGATCTTTTTATAAGTAAGAGGAAATGAAGCTGATGTTTTGTGGGTTTTAAAAATAAGTTGTTGTATCTTCCACATATTACATGCAAACAAAGTGTCAAGACAGCTAAAATTATTCACATGCACAGTGACACACACAATTTAATTTTACAAATATCTGGATTTGATACATACTATACATTTGATACATTTGATACATCGATAGCTAAATGGTATCTCTGACCTCTTAAATTTTGTTTAATCTTAGTGGTCCTATTTTCATACTTCTCTCTTCTAATTACTGCAGCCTTCACAGATCTGCAGAGCTGCCAGTGTGGAAGAAGGTGATGGTAGGACATAGAAGCAGATGGATGCAGAGGGTTCAGCTGCCTGGCTGGGATGCTCCCGGATTACCACATGTATTCTCAGCAGCCCCAGGGGACTCCTCCAGGATACAGAGTGCAAACCAATGCTGCCCCATTCTCATGTAAACACCATGGCTGCAAACAGTAGGCGATATGGCATAGCAGTGACAGGGCCTTTCCTGAAACAGGTGAATATTCCTTGATTTCACATCTTTAAGGATGAACATTTTAATTTCAATGATTATTGCATGCTACTTTTCCCTTTTTCTAAATTCAAGTTTTATTTTTGCTTTCCCTCTGTCACAAAGCATCTCAGGTTTGATCTATGCCAGTTCTTTTAGTATTCTGGGTGGAGATTCCTTGTGCGAGCACATAGATTTCAGCCTTAGATGAACCACGGATATGGTAATTTTAATTTCTATAGCCACAGTTCATTAGTCAACCACAGTTTTGTCCCCATATTCTACTTTATTATCTTTATTAAAAATGTAAGCATATGTTACATTTTATTTTTTACTTAAAATTCTTTGAACTTTCTACCATCCTTACTGTATAACAGTTCTGTTTAATTCTTTTTTTCCTGCTTGTTCCTTCTATTTATTTGTCTAATGATTCTTTCAGAATTAATGTTTTAAACTGAATTTGCAAATTCAACCTGACCATGTATTTTGGCAAACTACATTTTATTAATTTGGTCTTTGTCCATTACAACTTGAATATTTTCCAGCCTGTCTCTATTTACCCGGGCTCTAATTTAAACAAGACTCATAAGTACAGTAGAGCCATTGTTCTGCATATATTTGTTGAAAATTTGCACTTACTTACTACACAGAAGCGGCTGAATATATTCTTCATTTTGAAAACAAAAATCAGTGGGATATTAGCAGGAATGGGTAGCTGTAGAAAAGGCACATAGAAGCTAAATGCTTTTTATATGCAATTGGTGGATACCATTTCATTGACATTCAGCATAAACAGAAGAAAATAAGGAAAAAATAATTTTCTTATCATCTTGATGGACAAGGACAAAGCTTTCAGAATGCAAATTTAAGGCTGTTTTGAACAGCGAAAGTATGTCCTCTCATTTCACTGAGGAGTTAAATTTCTAATTAATATTTTTGCAAGTGTTTTTTTGCAAGCCCTTTGAGAAAGATGACAAGAAATGCTGCCACTGCATTTGTAATAGAAATGTCTACATTTCTATATCTACATTTCTACAAGCTATATTATAAAAGATATTTTTGCAAATTTTGTTTGAGAACTACTTGATAAAATTGTCTAAAAATTTTAGTCCTCTTGCTAAAAACAGCTTTTCTGGAGTTTTGCAAATACACAATAAAAGAGGGCAATTTTTTCCCCCCATGTGATTAATACTGGGCATAAAAATTAATTATTATTTTTTAAAAATAATCACAATAAATATTTTAAGCCTGACAGAATGGACTCAGCCAATGGACTCATGCCAAAATCCTGACAGCTGCAAAGTTATTACTCACTTTTAACACCTGCAAAAGGCTGAAGAGAAAGAGAGAGGAGAGGTTTGAGGTTTGTGAATTCACTGAGAAGTGAGACAGTTGAAAGCAGATGCCAAAATTAGTCTCTTTTTAGTGAAAATACTGTTTACTGTCTCCGGTATTTGCTTACAGCTCCTGGATGTTGGCTAAGGACATGAATATTATCCTTGCATAACCCCTCAAGGATTATGTTGGGCCATACCAGTGTCCTCTGTCCAGTAGACAAAGGCATGTATTCAAAAGCTGGACCTTCCCTTAGGTGCCAGCAGTTACTAGAATAACTCCTTACAAAAGCAATTCTTCAGCAAAATGTCAGAGTTGTAAAGACTTATGCTCTTCTCACTGTACCTGAGATGACTGCCTGCTTCTTACTAAAATACACAGCAAAGAAATGATTTTACATAGTATTACTTGTTTTGTATTTTCTCGAAATGTTCGCGAACACACCTGACATTCTCAAAACAAATCTGTTATTTATAGCTCTGATGATCTGCTGTGGTAGGTACTAAAATATAAAAGAAAAAGCTTTAGAAACAAGGTTTCTAAGAAAAGGCCAGTAGAAAAGTCATCAACCGAGTTCTAGCTCAAGGCATCTGAACAAAGTATGTAACAAAATAAGGTACAGAGAGGGTGTTATGAAACTGTGAAATTCTTATTAAAACAGAGAAAAAGGGCCGTGATTTTTCTTTGTTTGTGTTCTTAGACTTTCCCTTCGTGTTGCCATACCCCAAGTCCCAACATCCTGTTATTTCTTACACTATACCTGAAGCAAAGGGACAGTCATCTTGTCTGAGGTCTCTGAATATCACTCTAGTCTTCTCTCCTAGGCTTCAGTACCAATGCTGACATTCACTTTCTGCGAGCCTGAGTAAGTGATCTAAATGTATCAAAGTACAGCAAACTATAAACTGATGAATATTATCTTTATTGTAATCACACAGAGCTTTTCACACTTCCAGTTTAATGCAAAATATGATACAGAAATACTGTTCTATTTATACCAAAGACATAAGGACTCTTCTGCTCTTTTACTTAATATCGCATTAGTAACTTTTCTGGTCCATACAGTAAAAAGCAGCTAATAACATCTATTTCACTGTCAGCTTTTTCACTTATAAGTGAGTCTTCTACAGCTTCGCTTCAGGAGTGTCCTGGGTTCAGCAGCAGCAGTCATTTTTCTCCTTCTTAGTAGCTGGTGCAGCGCTGTGGTTTTGACTTTTGGACTGGGAACAGTGCTGATAACACCACTGTTTTTAGTTACTGCTCAAATGTTTAGTCTGAATAAAGGCTTTCTGAGTCTCATGCTCTTCCAGAGAGGAGGGGAAGCCGGGAAGAAGTAGAGACAGGGCACCTGACCCAAACTAACCAAAGAGGTATTCCATGCCACAGCACATCATGCCCAGTATATAAAAACCGGGGGCAGTTAACCAGAAGGGTTAGCTCACGACTCGGTCGTTGGGTGATGAGCAGTTGTATTCTCTTCTCTTGTTATTTCCCTTATAATTATTATTGGTGGTAGCAGCAGTGATTTGTGTTATACCTTAGTTACTGGGCTGTTCTTGTCTCAACTCGTGGGAGTTACATTCTTTAAACTCTCCTCCCCATCCCTCCAGGAGCAGTGGGGAGGAAGGGAAGGAGAGTCTACAGAGACTGTGTGGTTTTTCTGAGTTACAGCTGGGCTTGAACCACGACAAGAAGTCATATTCAATTTTTGTTATTTGAAGTTGTCTGGCCTGCCAAATTTTTTTCTTCTTACTTAGCTGCTTGCCTCTTGTCTGCTGACCTGTTCTTCAACATGTATTTTTTTCTGCACCATTGAGTGCACTGGACTGGAGCCAGTGCATCAGCTTTTACACAAATGTCTTTATTCCCTCCTAGCCCTTTCCTGTTTTTGGCATTATCACATAGTGTTGCTGCTCTGAAAGTTATGAAAGGTTAATCATACATGACAATACTGGTATCAAGCAGAAATGTTAACTAGCCTATTGCCTGCTTATGCATACACTATATATAACATTTTTACGTAACAGTTTTGCTTTACTAATGCCTATTCAGCATTACAGAGAGAGTGGAGAGAAAATCCTTTACAGAGCTATGGATTTCTTATGACAAATTTTAGGCTATGCTATACAAAGAGGTGCTGGAGGACAAAGAGAAATTAAGTAGAGTCTTTTGGCATGAAATTCTCAGGTCGACCTGCCTTTGGTGAGGTCTGGTGACAGTTTTATATCCTTTTTAGGAAATCTCTGAGTACATGGAAATACCAAATAATAGCAGCAGCAATAAATAGCCTATTAATTGATTGGAAAATAGTGGTTTTTCAATTATTTTCAAGTAGATAACGCAGTAAAATTACCATTATTTTGTGATGTTTTAATTTTGATTTTTTTGCACTGAAAGAATTCCTTTCTACACAGTGACATTATAAAAAGCAGCAGAATATCTACACTACTTATATTTCATTGGCTATTGTTTTGATTTACTCCCTCCACTGTTAAAGTTGCCAATCAGATACGTATAATAACACCTTCTAGGTTTAGCTAGGCCAGAAATGCAAACATTTCACAATGAGCCTGAAGGAGATTTCAGATTGTTACCAAGTAGATTAAACTTTACTGCCAAAGGTCAGTAATTCTTTGTCACAACTCTTATCTCCATTTCTGCCTTGTTCACTGTTTCTTTAAGAGAAGCTCTTTTCTTTCTTAGAATATTTTCCTGGTTCTTCTGTTTTCTCTAGTTAATGATTATCATGCTGTTCTTCAGCAGGTTTATGTATCCATTAAAACACTGTAGAAAGACTTTGATTTTCTTACTATATTTGTTCAAATATTTAAACAAGCAGACTGAATTTGTTTGAATCGTAATGTTACTGAAACGGCTAGAAATATATTCTTTTTCAAATTCTATGAGACTTTTTTGTCTCACTACTTTGTTCAGATCTTAAACATTTAGACTAGTGCTATATGAATTCATTCTTTCTTCATGTTTTGGGAATTTTATAATCTTACAGTATGCTAAGCTGTCCCTGAAGTAGGCTGACAAGAAGACTGGAATGGCTAAACGACTTAGTAAATACATTACAGAGATCAAAATCCATCCAGAGGCTTGAGGGGTGGGCCCATGTGAACCTCATGAAGTTCAACAAGGCCAAGTGCAAGGTCCTGCACTTGGGTTGGGCGAAACCCAGGCACAAATACAGGCTAGGTAGAGATTGGATTGAGGGCAACTCTGAGGAGGATTTAGAGGTGTTGGTTGATGGGAAGCCCAACATGAGCTGGCAGTGTGTACCTGCATCCTAGAAAGCCAACTGTGTGCTGGGCAGCCTCAAAAGGAGCATGACCAGCATGTCAAGTGAGGTGATTCTTCCCCTATACTTCCCTCTCATGAGACCCCACTTGGAGTCCTGCATTCAGATCTGGGTACCGCGGAGATGCTTGATGGCTGAAGCACCTCTTCTATGAAGACAGACTGAGGAAGCTGGGCTTGTTAAGCCTGGAGAAGAGAGGGCTCCAGGGAGACCTTAGAACAGTCTTCCAATACATAAAGGGGGCCTACAAGAAAGCTGAAGTACTTTTTAGGAGGGTATATAGGGATAGGACAAGGAGCAATGGCTTTAAACTGAGAAAGGGTTGATTTAGATTAGATACTAGGAGGAAATTCTTTACTGTGAGGGTGGCAAGACAGACTGCCTAGAGAAGTGGATGGGGCTTGGAGAAACCTGGTCTGGTGGAAGGTGTCCCTGCCCATGGCAGAGGGGTTGGAACTGGATGATCTTAAGGTTCCTTCAAACCCCAACCATTCTATGATTCTATTAAAACAAGAAAGCAGTAATAAACAACCAAATGAGACTATGCTTCAGACTTAGTCTCTGTACATGACGCTTAGAAACAAATGCTTCTTTGGCTTTTGAGATTCAATATACTCAATATATTGGGAGATGCTTGCTGTATTAAGTCCTACATCTGAATGGATGTATCTACTCTTGTACCCACTTTAGAAAGCTGCTACTTCCATATTATGGCTTTGATACTTATTTTTTAAACAAGTCGTTTAGGCACTGAAATATGGGAAGATGAATGCTTAGCTATTTAAATATATTGCCAGTGTTTCTTCTTAAAGCAGTTGGCAAGACACTTTCCTTTAACATACTTTATGGTCTAAAGAGTTGTCCCATGCATTTAGTTTTAACAGCTTTTCATACTAGTGTCTCAAAAGAGAGTGAAGTATATTTTTAAAGTAAGTATATTTTTATTAGACTTCGGCTTAACTGTAGTCCCTTGTGGTGTTTACACACGTATAGCACCAACAGTGTATTTTTTTCAGTACTTGAAAAAGTAGGGTTGAAAATGGTATAGTCACTGTCAGCCTGTAAACACTGTCAGTGTCATATGAATAGGATTACATGGAATAATGCTGGAGAAGATGTGACTTGGCATGCTGAAGCTAGGATAGAGTAGTAGCCTATGGAGTGGTTCTGAGTGATGTAGGGACTATATATTTTCTTCTACTCCTTCCTTTCAATCAACATGCTGTCATTTAGAAAGACCAGGATTTGCCTTCAAATGAAAATATTGTGGCTCTGTTTTCCTTACAGAGAATATGTTTCTCATTTATTTAAAAATATGAGTCATGGCACACTGTCTCACTCAGCTCACCATCTGCTAACCCACTATGGAGTTACTACAACTCACAAGTTACAGATGATGTGCCAACATTTTAATGCTTCAGCAAAAATGTGTATACTATTACGCTTGTCAATGATACTGTACCCATGCATGGAAGGTTACTGATCACTGTTAGACAATTATTTTCTCTCTGTCCAACAGTCCTTTAGGAGAACAGGGACCAGGGTATATAATCTCTGTTTTCCAAAGCCTTGTTATGGGTTGGGCTACCTCAAATCTGAAACGGGGAAGGGGAACCAAAATGAAACCTTGCCAATCAGGGAATATCCTGTCCGTCTGCAAATTAGTCCCACTTCTTTTAACACATGATCAGTTTTGAATAGCTTTTTAGAAATCTGAAAACTATGTTTTTTTATTATAAAACTCAAATGACCAAGATTTCATATAGCCTTTTTTTTCCTAATTTTGCTATTTTTTAATTAGGTGACAGTGGAAATTTTTGTCTTTACCAGGCACCTTTCTGGGGGAGCATCTTTCCTCCCCCTTCATTTTGTCCAGTCTATAAGAACTTTAAAAGGATGGAAGAGGTTGTACAGGGCCTTGAGCAACCTGATCTAGTAGAAGGTGTGCCTGCCCATGGCAGGCTGGTTGGAACTAGGTGATCTTAAGGTCCTTCCCACCCACAATCATTCTGTGATTCTATGAGACTGACAGCCTCCTATTTCATGGCCATGGCTTTGCCCCAAGGAGTTTCTAATGTCACCTGGAACCCTTTGACCTTAAGACATAAGATTAGCTGTGGCATTTCTCTGTAATAGAAGCAATTAGCTGGCCTTGGGCGTGAATTCTAGTTAGAGAGAGAATCCCCAGAAGACATATATACCTGCTGTAATATTGTGTGTCAAATATTTCTGTTTAGATTCTTGTGGCACATTTAACTGTCTGAGGATTATTCACAAGAAATAATAAGCACATTTCTCCATATTTGAGTTAAATGGTTCTAACTTTGAGAATTAAACTTTTTGGAAGAAATTAGAACTGAATTTTAATTTACTTCAAACATAATATTTAAGAACAAGTATTAGAGCAAGCGCTGAGTATGTGAGCAGCGCTGAGATCTGTGCAATGAATCAAAGCTTCCTCTGTGACACTCATTTGCCCCTTTTACTGAATTCACAACTCTAAGATACTCTGCAATATAAAGCCTGGGATAGTAAAAGACTACAGTTTGTAAAAGACTCATGCACAGTGAGAGAGACTGACTTAAAGCAACTAGAAGCAACACTATGATGGACTACAAAGCTAGGACACTACAATAGATTGTAGTGATAGGAAGGGGTGAGAGCTTGCTGCAGCAAAAAGGGGAAATGATAGGCAAAATAATATCAAGTGAACAGTGCAGGGTGTAAAACTTCATCATCCAATACATCATTCACTTTATGGTGTGCAACATTAATATTTATTGATTGTACTCATACTTCCTGCATAACTCTCTTTCAAAATATTTTGCAAGTTTTGCAAGTTTGCTTGTTACTAGTATGTGTGTTACAGAACCCTCCAGAGGAGGGAGGGTTTAATGGCATGAAAGGACTGCTTAATGAAAAAACCAAACCCACTCTTTCACTTTTCCCTTAAGGAGGACAAGGAGGTGAGTAAGAATTAATGGGATGGGAAAGATTTTGCTAAAGCGTTTTTGAAATTCTCTATAATAACAAAGTAATCAGTGAAATTAGTCTCAGAGACAAAGAGCTGGGACAGTTGCTGCCTCCTCTCAGGATGATAACAGTTCAAAGCAGCACACTCTCCCAAAGCCTTTCAATTCTTTACTAGTAATTGCACACCCAGTCATTGCTATCGTAAAAGCTGCTGTTTAAATCTAGGCATTCTTTCAATAAAGTAGTCTCTGCTTTTGTCAAGTAACAAAAATAACTGTAAGTCCAATATGTAAGTGAAGAATGAGGGAGGAATGCATTAGGCATTTTCCTGGGCTTCAGCAGCCTTGGCTGCTGGCTCCAGCACTGCCATGATCACTGCACACTGCCTTTGGGTGGGCTGAAATTCTGTGAATAACAGTGACAACTTTCACAAGGGATAATAAGGGTGACTCTTGATCTTTCTTTGTGAGAATATTTTCATGAAGGTATTCTACACCAGTGTATCTTGGTAAAATTTAGTATGAGTAACACTACTGCTAACATACCAATACTGCAGTTACCCATGTAATGGAGGCTCAGGGATCTGGATTTGCTGTCTAATTGGTCTTCATTATCTCTCCTTCATTAATTCTCAGGGAAATAAATCAGCCCGACAGGGTCAGAAACCACAGATGTCTGCTCTGCTTTGCCCCTCATGTCCTTTGCCAAGAAATCACATGTATGCCTTGGCTCAGTTTATTTACACTCTATGGGTCAGAAGCAGCCCTGGCTTGCTAGGCTTCATAGCAGGGAAAATGAAACATGCAAAGCGAGTCTGTTTCCTGACAGGACCCCCATAGACAGCTACAGTTTAAAAGACTGGGAGGGCTATTACACAGGATCATTAGAAATATTCTGTTAACTAAACACATTACTTTGTGACCTATGACCTATCCTGTTTGAAAAAGAGCCCATTTGAGATACAAAGACAAGTAGTAAGCCACATTAAGAAACACACTAAATGCAAAGATATATCTCATGGTTTTGTTAATGTCAGTACTATTGAAATACTAAAGAATGCTCAGTTTTTCCTGAGTAGTTACTCAGGAAGCTTTACACAAGACTCATCACTTTCAGTATGTGCTGTGAAATCAATGAGCTGCAGGTGCTTTAACAGGGTGTACTACTTGAGCAAGTGAGGGAAAGTTTACCTTATTTTGGCCAGTTTGGGAGTGGGATAATGGGGTTCCAGAGAGTAGGCAGCCTGTTCCTTAGTCCTTCTCTAATAAAATGAACTAGTTCAGGTTGTCCTATTGAATTTAACACGTTTCTGTTACAAGCATCTGATAACATTAATGAAAGTGATTTAAAACCAGGTTACTCCAAACCAAGAATTGTAATTGTAACCAAGTTCTGTAATGGAGCAAAGGACTGAAACAAACAAGCCCAGAAATATTTAGGTCCCTGCAAATGCTTGCACATTTCTTCTGCTTTGAGCATGGTTCTGTAAACTGGTAAATATGAACTGCTCTGCTGCCTTTCCACCTGGGAAGCTTGCAGCCTGTAGTATCTTTAAGCCAGTGATCTTAAACAAAGCTTGGGAAGATTTCCAGATGAACTGGACCGAGGCCAAGGATATTTTTTAATTAAACAAGCTTAAATAGTTAATGGCCAGGTATAATTCTTTGAAGTCTGACTGTAGAATATCACAAGATGAAGCAACCACTAAGATACCCATGCTAGCTAATAAAATAAATTAGTAAAAATACCACAGAGTCTCAATCACTATTATATCTGCTTAATGACTGGTACTTGTCTCCAGGGGAAATTGCTCAGTGGGCATGTCTAGATCTAGAGAGAAAAGTAAGACCTAAGGAAGATGTGAACTGTGACAACTAAGGTGGACTTCATATCAAGTAAAGAAGAACTACTAATAACTATAACAGTTTACAGTTTTGAGGTATTTAGACATTTATAAAAGGCTGAAACTTCAATAATTTCAAAATTATAGGGTTTTTTTTAAATAGCTTTTTGATGATAGCTTTTCTTAACAAGCGAAAGAAGTATTTTAAAGATGTAGAGTAACAGCCAGAGAAGATGGAACACCATATCTAGAGAATGAGAAACTAGAAGTTGGATGTAAAGGAAAACAAAAGGTAAGAAATTGGGATTTGATAGTCATTTATGTTCAGCTTGTCTGTGATAATTTCAGTGAAAAATCCCAGGAACAGTTCATCAGACTAATACAAATCCTGATTTGACTGCTTCCTTTTTCAGAGCTGCTATGTCACCTGTTTCATTAAACTACTCTTCTGCTGGTTATACAGCAAATATTGCTTCCTCTAAAACCCTACAAGGTTTGTGGAGTAGTGGAAGCTTCTTCCAGATGCCATAAACTTCTTTTTGAAAACATACAATTCATGAAACATTAAATGCTTGGTGGGAGAAGGAGTGTGTCTGTAACACAAGTTGGGAGTCTATGCAGGCCTGGGTTGGACCAGACATGCCGTTAAAGAACATGAAAAAAAGTGTGTTTGGGGCTACCAGTACCTAATAAGTGTGGCATCATTTGGTATTCCACTGAAATAGAAGTTCATGAGAGCAGTTTTCAAGTTTGATATTCAGTAAAAACTCACTGAATGGTTCAGGTTTCAGACAGAAATTTATTGAGGTCATGTTGCTCAATTCAATCTGTGATCAGTTCTTTGAAATCCAATTTACAGAAGGGAATGAGCCTGAAAAAATATGATTTGTGCATAAATGCCTGATTTGAAATCCATGGTATTTGAAGGCAGTCTTCATTCTCGCTGTGAGGTAATTCTGGAAATCATACTACTTTTTAAAATAACTTTTCTTGTTTGCTCTAGGTTTTCAAAACTTCCCACAAAGTAAAAGAGACATCAAAAGGGCTAAAAGAGTAAAGAACCTAATCATTAAGCTAAAACTATGGCAGATTTCTCCCAAACCAAAGAAGTGTTTGTTGTGAAAGGTTCATAATGTTTAAAGGTTTAAAATAAATCTAAAATCATATATTTATGTCCTTGCAAACAGCTGCAAAACTTCTGTCTGAAGCCTAATTTACTAAAATAGGAATTCTGGACTGCAGCACCCCAGCTCTGCTGTACTAGCTGACATTTAAACCTATGTATATTTAATCAACACTCTTAAATTGAAAAACAATGGCTCCACTAAATGATATAATTTGGTCAGGAAGTGTATGTTCTAGATTCAAAACCAGAATTAACTACCTGCTCCCATATTTACTGACAGTATCTGTGTCCTTTTTTAGTAACATTTGGAAGCATATTAAGTGGAAATGAGGACTGGCTGACTTACCAAAGTCATGTTCACCATGTCCATACAATGTTAACTTTAAGGCTCAAAGTGTTAATATAAGGCTCCAAAATGGTAATATTGTAATTTAGTGGATTTATATTAATTATATTATATTGTATTTTATATGATATTATATGATATATGATATGATATGATATGATATGATATGATATTATATTAATTGTATTATGTTCATTTATTTTCCTGGGGTGACAGCTAGACTTGATAATATTAATTCCAACCTAGTTGATTCTGTGATGAAACTATGATTAAAATAGTAGATTAGTGTTCCAAAGTCCTCATTTTGATATAAACCAAAATGATACTTGATATGGTCGTTTTGATCTAATTGCATGCAGTTTAGCATTTGGATTCAGACTTTTTACCCTTACACACAGATGTCTTTATTTTAAGGTCAGAGAATAGACTCCCTGTGACCTTCTTCCAGGAGTAGTTAATGCTAAAGTCATAAAACTAAGTGAGTGTTGCAGCAGAACACACGTAAAGGTACATCCCAGTATGGTTTACTTTTGCAGAAGAAACAAAACATTTACAGTCAAAGTCAGCCACACAGTATTTTTTCAAAACTATGTTAAATGTGCTTTATACATTCACAAAAAAAGAACAAATGTCAAAATTACTTAAATGCAGTCTGTGTGATTTCTAAGACATAAATGAGATCAGATGAGTAAATACTTTGGAGAAAAACTGTGAAACCTTCTAAGTTGAAACAGAAGAGCAACTCTGTGCCAGTCTGAAATTTGACATGTATTTCTATGGAGATATTTCTTTGATACATATAACAGCCATTTTTGACACCTTATTTAAAAGATTGCACTCTGTATGAAACAATTCCGTATTAAGTGGAAAATAGTTTAAAATGTACCCTTGACTTTCCTGTTGGAGCAATGATTTCAGCAGATGGTTGAAATCTTGTCATATGTTCCTGTGATTTCCATTACCCAAAGGCAGCTGAGGAACCATGCCACAGTTCAACATCCTTTGAAGTCAATATGAATCCTTCCACTGACTTCATCAGATTTGGGATTAGAAACCAAAATTTCATTCTAATGTGAACCATACTGCATATCCCATTGGTTTTAGATCCACCCATGAATTGATTGCCTCCTTTCCCACCCCCACCCCCCTCCCCACCCCAATGCCATTCACAAAACTCAAACTGTATAGCAGATTGCTTTTTTTATACCTCACTTCTCCTGGTCAGGTATTAGTATCTCTTTTTAACTTGTGATCAGTATTTTCTAAGATGTATTCAGACTGTTACAAAGTCCGCTGACCTTCTCAGGAAAATGCTGAACTCAGCCAGGGGTGCTTTCACACAGGTGATACAAATGGGGCAGTACACACTTAGAGATGGATCCAGTCTTGAAAACTAAGTTTGGGCTTCATGGTCTCTACCTTTTATATATGGAAAATCATGGAACTGAATATACCTTTGTCTCCTATGAAATTTCCAACTGTAAAATCAGTGTATAGCAGAATAGCTATCATAAATAATTTCCTGAAAAACATTAGGTCACAATACTATTAGCATAAATTATATCCTATGAGTTAGAGTGATACTGCTTACAAATCTCTTTTGTGAGAGACATTAATGGAAATCTTCCTTCTCCCATTATGCAGAGGAGGAAGAGTCTTTCTTTAAGGCTGTTGCACAGCAGGACTTGGAATAGGCCAGCACAGCATACACTGTTTCTACTTTTCTAGGGATTTTCTAATATGAGAAGCTTGTCTATTTCCAAGAACAACAAAACCCCTCTATATTCTAGTTGTAGGCCAAAAAGTTAAAAATCATAAATACAATGAAAATGTAGACATGTCTTCTCAAGTCTGTTGAACAGTGAATAAGCAGGTTTTTTAATCAATCTTCAGTTTGATCTTTTTTGAGGAATTCTGGAATCATTCCATTAATTTTTTTTTCCCCAAAAGGTCAAATTGAAGATGAATTGAAGTTAGAGAAACAAAAGTAGTAATGCTTGTGGAGATATTTTGCTTGATCCTTTCATTATTTTATTTTTTAAACTGGAAATCAATAAAAAGGGGTGAGAGGGAGAAATGTTTAAAACATTACTTTCCAGGAGAAATAACATGAAAAGTATTCGGAGAAGAATACCCCTAAAATCTGAAAACAGTTGTGTTTCTTTTTCTATTTACATGCACTGGGTTCTTTAAAGTTTCTTCTTTTCTATGTTCCTGATTTTTGCTTTTTCTTGACAAAAGGAAAAAAAAAAAACAAAACACCTACGAAAAACTGAAACAACAAAACCAAAACTATTGTTACTATAGGAAGAATTTCCATGTCTATTTTTATATTGTTGAGAATGAGGAGAAAAAAGAGCACAGTATCTGATCATAAATTTCTGGCATTACTTGCGAAGATGGCAATGCACTACTCCAGAAGGGAAAGGATGTCAAAGTCCCTGAATGCTCCACAATTTCCAATGTTTAAAGTTTCTGTGTTTTTCCAATGTAGAGAAGTTGCGCTGCTGTTTCTGTGTTCTGAATCAATCAGAAAAGTGTTAAAACTTAAGTGATTATTCATCACTGTTAGCAAAACCAAATCAGAAGAAAGCAAAACCAAATCAGTAGAAAGCAAAACCCAGCATAAATTCATATTCAGAAAAATACATATAATCACAAAATGGGTGTCAGCAGTAACATACAAGGACCAAGTTTTCCTCTCATGTACTGCCCAGAGAAGTACTATCTCCCTATTTTCACTGATATATTAACCTTGGGTGTTGCTGTCTTTCTGCCTTCATGATTTCTATATAAAATACTTTGGTGAACTTTCATTTGATATTTCTTCAACTATGAGAAAGAATTACTGGATTTA